>VUQR01017339.1:0-26862 GCA_015108515.1 Hemichromis elongatus
ATTCATCACTTGACTGCTTCAATACAACACTTGGGCACATATATGCGTGACTTTTCGTGGCTGTTTTGATCTCGCTCTCTCTCCTAATCGATCAAATCTCGCTGTGGTAGCAGCTTTAAACTCCGTGTGACCCAGGTTGATAGAGGGTGCCCAGTATGGATCGCATTCCAGCATTTTGTCGGCTGGTTTTCCTACAAAACACAACAAACATTAGCCCGCAAAGCCACAGTAAGTATTATCACAAAGCAACAGGCGGGCGCTGAGGCATGTAGGGCGGTCCCGGTGACGTTTCCAAACTCTGGTATTTTCTAGACGCTCTATTTTTTTTATGCGCTCGCGGTGACGTAGCGCGTGCAGCTAAGAAGAGCACTCGGGACAAACACAGCTGACTGCGCGCACGCTGTCTCGGTGGGGACTTCAGAGCAGACCCTAACGCTAGTTAGTCATATTGGCTTGGTGGAAAATTTTTGCGGCGAAGAAACAGGCCGAGGGGAGGGGAGGTGCCTGTGCGGCTGTCAACAAAGGAGAAGAAATAGAGGGGGACTATAGTCCAGAAGGACCGCTATAACAACTAATTCATTGTCGCTCCAAGCTGGTGGACAGACGGCTCAACTGCTCACTCACTAGGCCAAAACACTCCTAAGGTAGGTCCATTACCGAGGTTAGGCGTAACAACTAGGTGATGCAGTTTATGACAGATGTCCAACTTTACCATAAAAGGAAATGTGCTACCGAAATACCAAATGATGTTAATTGTGCCCTTAATGTCAATACTCGAATAGCACAGCACCTGTGCCTCCAAGTTCATCTGTCTCTGTATTTAAGCGTCCATAAGGCCTGCAGTCATGTCAGCACTGCAGCAGTTGACAAATGCCTTGGCGCTAGAAATAACATGGTAATGAGGCTTGTATGAGTGCATGGCTCATCCTGAAGAGGCATAGAAAGTTGTATTTAGTTGTTTCACCTCAGTTTGGAAGCCCCCTTCAGCCCCGAAACGATTACAGATGAGTCTGGCATCTCTGTTAGGATGTCGTCTGTGGCTATTATGGAACTACTGACTGTGCCAAGGTCTTATGTTTTGTTTTGTTTTTTACGATAACAAGCTTGATTCTTTCATGTAATCGTTCTAAAGCAGTTCATAACACGTTAATTTATTATTCAGTGAAGTCTGCTGATTGGGTTTTTATTTACTCTCCTAGTGCAATATATTTGTTGCAAAATTTAAATTATAAAAGGATCCAAAGGAGGGTTTTTTAGACTAGTTAACAGAATGTATTTGGCATTAAAATCTTAACAGAGTTTAAATTTCCTGTCCTTTTTTGTATGCATAACGTCCAAGTTGCTAATTGTTTAGTTAAAAATTAAAGCAGTAGTAACCATACTGCTTCCACATTGTTTTCATATTATAGCTTAAAAGTCTGATTAATAATACTTAACTGAAGTTAAAAAGCATTCTTAAACCCAAAATATCTTTAAACTCAGTAGAGATCAACTTACTAGTCTTACAGTACAGTAATAGAGCTATTGAACAATTTGAACAGCACTTTCTCAGTTAAATCATAATTTAGGTCAATTTTAGAAGCATATTCTTTCCCAGCTTCTAAATACATGTTTATAATCGTTTTGCTGTTTCCATTGAGCTCATATCACCTCCACTACAATGGTGATTAAGAATGATTTAAAGTCTATTATTATTATTATAGACTATCTATTCATTTTTTTTTAAAATCTACTTAGTGTTCCATAGATACAAGAGTTTTTTTTTTAGTCAAGAGGAGAATTTTTTGAAGGATGCAGAAGGTGTGCATCCACACACATTGGTGCTTTTAAATTTTTGGCCCAAACAAAAACTTGTATTTGTACTTTTCTTTCAGCGTGGTGTTTTGAGGAGTAACAGGAGGTGACATGGTGGACTACTATAGCATTTTGGGAGTGTCCAAAACAGCCACTCAGGATGACATCAAGAAGGCGTAAGTATGCTGGGACTATTTGAAGTGTTAGAAAATATAGTGACAAGTAACAAAAAGTTCACATGAGTGAAAAAAGTACTGTTTCTCAAGATATATTTGAAGTGTGAAAACCTATTTTAGATAACAAGGTTATGTAAGCACTGAAAAACCAAGGCCACTGCCAGTATGTGTGTTTGTGTGTTTATTTTTTTTTTAAGCTTATGAACTTAAGACAACTTTTGAGTTTTATTTTAGTCCAAAAAATTTGCTTTTCAGGGTAAAGATGCATCGTCATATTATGCAATGTCACTAAATCAGCTCATATTCATAGATAGAGGTTTAAGAAATAGACCTTCATTATGTGTTTGGTTATGTATACATAAGCACTGATGTTTGATATTGTGTTTTCAGGTACCGGAAATTGGCCTTGAAATGGCATCCTGACAAAAATCCAGACAACAAGGATGAAGCAGAGAAAAAGTTCAAAGAAGTTGCTGAGGCCTATGAAGTCCTGTCTGACAGTAAGTCACCATATATGGCAAGTCGTCTAATATATACAAGGTATACCGTACATGTGTATGTGTACAGAAATTGATATCCGTGGGTACTTTTTTCCTTTTTGATAGAGAGCAAACGTGATGCATACGACAGATATGGAAATGACAGAATGCGACACACAGGTATATTAAAAAAAAAAAAAAAAGTAATCATTAGCAATCAAGAAATCTTCTAATTGCTATGATTTAAGAAAAAAAACAATGTGTGTTTTGTTAATTCTCTTAGTACTACCTCTTCCTACTTGCTCCTTCTCATTTGTTACTGCTTTTCTTTTGTCCTCCTCGCTCTCCTGACTGTGACGTGTGTGTTTGTCAGGTTCCTCCAGCTCAGACTTCACAGATATCCCAGGCTTCACCTTCACATTCCGCAGCCCAGATGAGGTGTTCAGAGAGTTCTTTGGTGGGCAGGATCCCTTTGCCAGCTTCTTTGGTAAGTCAAACATACTGAGGTGGGGTTCATCTGTTATTAGTATCAGTTTAGGAACTAAACTAACATACCGGTACATAATCAGTCCAGAGGTAAAGTAAAAAATATGATGAGAGTAATCTGTCTTAGGCCTACCATAACTGAACTAAATTAAATACTACAATATATTCCAAAGCTTGAATATATACAAATAGCTTAATTATAAATATCCAGAATATTACAGAGGTTAAATATACATATGATTGACATTCTACTATAAACTGTATACTGTAAAACTTCTAAACTGCTATTTGTTATTTTCACTGCAAAAGAGTTTAACTGCACTGTGTACTGTGCATTAGATAGAGGAGCTGTACAGGCAGATAACCGCAGGCAGGAATGATTTCCTGTGTCGTTCAGTGGTGCATTTGGGTAATTTCAAACTGTCACTGAATGTGCTGCTGTGACTGGCCAGCACATCATGGATTGGGTGGGAGATATTGTCCATTACTGTTGTATTTTTATGTACTTACATGTCTTTGTCTCTCACTCAGATGATTTCTCCTCATTTGGAAGCTCATCCTCTCGTCTTGGCCCCGGGCGATTCTTCTCTTTTCCATCAGGAGGAGGTAAAGAATTAAATATTATAAGTAAATTGTTTGCAGTGGATTGAGGAGGATTTTCCCATATAGTTTTTCTTTCAGTTTTTCTTTAGTGGTGATTAATGCAATTCTACGCAGTGAAATTTGTGGTTTCTATCGTCAGTGGTTACCAGGAGTGTCTCACAGAAAGAGAGTCTATAACTTTCTGTGTTTTGTATCATCAACAAATGCCAGGCTTAAAAGAATTAATATCACGAGATGGCTAAGATACGTTAAAACTAATATGGTCTTCTTCTCCTCTCTTTGATTGTTTGACTTTCTACAGTTGAATTCTCCTCTTTCTCCACTACCTTGGGTGGTCTGGATGGGATGGACAGCATGGGTGGAGGGATGGGCAACTTTAGATCAGTTTCTACTTCCACTCGCATCATAAATGGAAAACGCACCACCACCAAGAAGTATGTAATTTCTTCCCAATTCGTAATAAGCAGCCAAGAAAATACATTATTAAGTGTACTATCTTCAAAGCAAAAAGAGAAATATAATTGAAGAATATATTAAATTTAGCATCAGTGAAGAGTTTCACATTCCAAGAAAATCATCACCTGTTGACATGTCTATATGTACCAATGACAGCTGTTTCCTGCATCACATAGCATGAAGTTTCCTGAATGGATTTGAACACAGTAATATAGCACATATAACAGGGCATCAGATCAAAAAATGAAATGCCTGGCATGGCAGAAGGTGAAGAGATTGTCTCTAGAAGCAGATCATCATCTGTTGTTTGGACATACTTTAGATTTAGAACAAAGAATAAATCGTATGCAAAGGGTGCCATAAAGTTGTGTTGGCACTATAAAGCAACAAAACTAACATATACACCCATCTAAAAATGCAGCGTTGACACTGAAATTTGAAAAATGCATGAAGGCCCAGAAAGACATTGTAGAGGTTGATGACATGTCTCGTCCAATATCAATTCAGAAATCCATAAAAGTGAGCCTGTACATCACATCAGTGATATTTCACTTCTCTATAGATCTGTTTTTCTAAAGGGGTAAAACTTGCACTGTATGCAAAATCCCACAGGGTAAGCTTAATTAACAGGAATATAGTGCAATGCATTAGAAATGATGGTGGCTTCTAAATGATTCCACTTATTTCTGTATTTGTCTTTCCTACAGGATAAAGGAGAATGGGCAGGAAAGAATAGAGATCGAGGAGGATGGAGTTTTAAAGAGTGTTCTAATTAATGGTGAGACAATGCCAACTGAATAAATGAATGGAAGACAAAAAAGCTTTATTCTGGTGCTTATTCTCTTTAACCTAAATATACAAGTTCAGTGTCGACTTTTTCTAATACTAAAACAATCGTCTAAAAAAAATGCAGTGCCACATATGCTTATTCAAAAGATTTCAACACAAGCATGGAAATGTTTTAAAAAACAGGCGAGGTTACAGTTTGTATTTAATGTGACTTATTAGTTCTTATTTTTAATATTTTTTGTATTTTTAATTCAGTTTATTTTCAGCAGGTATGCTTTTTCAGTTAAAAAGGTTTAGTTTTAGTTTAGTCTTTTATTAGTTTCAGTGTTAGTTTTAACTGTATTGTATTGAGGACATTTGCCGAAGGCAAAGTTAGTATAGACATTACAATAAAACACTAAACTTTTTGAAAGCAGTTGACTCTTAGTCTTGTAGCCACCCTCATCAGCTAAGTTATGATACCAAATTTTACAAGATTAACAAATGCTAAAAACCAAGGATATTTACTCGATATTTTTCACAAAATCATTTCAGTTCTTAAAAGTCTTAATCACGTGTTTTTAGTCCATAGAATTGTTATCATTGTTTTTGTTTCGGTTGCAGGTGTGGAAGATGAAATGGCCCTTGCTCTGGAGCTGAGCCGACGAGAGGAGCAGGCCACTCAGAAACCACGACTCCAGAACAGAACCACGGAGTCAGACAGATCCCGCCTGAGCCCTTACACTTCACCCACGCACCGTTCATTTAGCTCGGCCCCATTCTACCACTACGGGGTTGCAGGAGGCAGCGAGGATGATGAGGAAGATGAAGACCTACAGATGGCTTTGGCATGCAGCCTGTCAGAAATGGAAGCCCAGCAGAGAGCTGCTGCTAACGACTACATATCAGGTGCTCGGGGTGGGGGCAGAGCTGTGAGTGACAAAACTAGGGGCCATTTAGATGGCGGGATTGCTAAGGCCAAACATTTGAATGTACAGAGCAGGGAAGAGGTTGTCGCAGGGCAGAAATGTAAAGAGAATCAGTTTAAAATGGGTCCAGTGGCTGGAGATGGATGCAAAAGTGTGGCAAAGGGTACAGTGGAGCCAGGCTTCTCTCCTGAGTCATCCACAACTGCTAGCACTACACCGCTAAGCCAGTGCAGTGAGGATAAGTTTAAACCTGTGATAAAAAGTGATTGCAGTGTAAAAAAGAAAAAGAAGTGTGGGTGTGTTGTCTCCTAATGATGTGTCTGTGTATGTTTACTTCCTTTCAGATGCCTTATTAAACTGACCTCAGTGTTTTGCCTTCAGCCAGCTCTAATGTAATGTGAATTGCGCAGATCTTTGTTTGAGACAGTGCCTATACGGATGACAAGGCTTCACATTCCTCCAAAGGAACAAAATTAAGATCAGATTTGTGGTCACGTTTCTACATCATTACATGCATTTAAATTGTTTTTGAAGTTGGATGCAAGCCGGTGTGGAGGATTGCTTGTCAGCGTGCCAGATATTTGCATAGACTGATGAATAGGAATTAAGTGATGATTCAGCTCTGTTATATATATATGGCCAAAATTGAGTCTTTTGTGAGGACCAGTTTAAGTAACTCTAAAACAAAGCTTGAAAAGCCTTTTAGGATTTAACATTTGAGTTTAGGTTCAAAGCCAAGCCTGGAGTTAAGAATATAGTTGGGAATTTTGAGGTCTGTGTAAGTTTTTTTTTAGAATACGTCAGTGAAGGTCTAAAATTGAGTGTGTGCAGTGGTGTTTGTGTGTGCATGTCGTTCTGTGTTGGTCTTTGTGTGTTTGAGTCAGCTGAGACCTTTCCATAGAATTTTCTCATTCAGACTTTCTGGCACTGGGAATGTTGCACAACTGTGCCACACTAAAATCAAAGGTAGCCCACTGAACTTTTTGTGGTTTATTGCCATGTTGCCACATTAACTACTTTTGACTGAAGACCAGTGTTTACCAGTCAGCTAGTCCAGAATATGTATGGAGCAATAAGAATTTAAGTGAAGCACATGCTCCCACGCTTTGACTATCTTGTTGTTGGAAAGTTGAAGGAGGGAGGAGCTCATGTATCATTAAATCTAAGTTTATCATAAAGTGGAGTCTTGCACTTTTACCACAAATAGCATTAAAATCTTAATCAGATTTTAGATTATAGTTTGGGGACAGCACTTTATTGAGTTAAAGGACAAATCGCAGTATTGAATATGTTCAATATTGTGACTGAAACAGCTACAGTTAATGATTGTTAAGTCGTTTTATATGGTAACTACTTATGTGTTTCTATTCTTACATTAGCGTTGCAAATGTGCCAAGCTTTATAAAAAAATTAAAAAGATAAATTAGTTTTTGCATTCTCCTTGGTCCTCCTGCAGTAGATGTGACTGGGAGTGGAAGAAGAAAGTGACGGTGATTGTGACAGCAGTGTGTTATCTGCCTTAAAAAATGTTGTATTATTGCATCTAGTTTCAGTACGTATAATAGCTAAATTATCAAAGAACATTTGTTTACATGCTCCCTGAGCAAAAAATGAAACCCCAGCCAGCTCCAGATGAGCTCCCTTGTGTGGGGTGACTCCATGACTTTCCCTCCTGCACTGCGTCCCAGCTTTCAGGCTTAAATATTTTTTAAAAAAAGCTCCCCCCCAAAAACTTTTGATTAAATTATATATCTTAATAATTCAAAATAGGAGTAAAAAGATGAATTTTCTACAATTAAACTTCAGTTTGGCAATCAGTAAGTTTCTACTAAAGTTGTGTTAATGTGAATTGTAACTGAAATAGTTTATCCAGCTCATGATTTTGTTGGGCTGCATGTTTATGTATGTGAGACAGTCACAGGACGGAGTCACTGAAGGTAGTTAGTGTTGGAGCTCATGGATAAAACTCAAATACGCCTTTTTCGTAGGTCTCAAGTAATGTGAAGTTACTGCCAATGTTTAAGTGCGACACTAAGACATGTTTTGAATGTGGTTGTTGCTGCAGGGCAAAGCTAAAAGCAAAAGAAAATCATGCTGGTGTTAAAATAATTACTGCTGCCAGTGTTATGTTGTAATATGCATATAAAAAGACACATGCCTGTCTTAGATAGCTTCTGATGACCGGCAGTGTCCTTTTGCCCAGTTGTGTTTATTATGCTGCTCATACACAGTAATGAGTTTATATGTTTGTAATTTATATTGACACATTTTTTTCACGAGTGTTTCATTCATCATAGATTGCATGAGTTTTGTTTTCACTTGAAAGTATAGCTGTCAGCACTGGCGAAGACTAAGAGTGAAATAGGCAAATGAAAACTAATAAATATATCAGCCTGTATTAATTGTTACTGATTACTCACATGTTGATGTTCTTTTTATTTTCACATTGTTAAAAAGGAATTAACAAATAAAGATTGTGCCACAAGATAATTTGGAATATTTTATTTTTTCAGTAATCTGATAACTGTTTAATAATTATATAGTCAAGGAAATCTGAAGGATTATTTTCAGTTTTCAGGACTCTTAAACATTATAAACAATAGAATCATGCATTAAAAACTACTTTCAGCTTTTACTGATTTGGAAACTGCACACGAATGTGGGTAACTGTTTCTGTGTGTGTCTTCATTAAGTTCTGATCGACAGTTTGTATTTTAAATGTAGCCCTTATTATGCAAGCAGCATAACGCACCATTTTTGATAAGATATGTAACAAGGGCCAGGGCATCTTAGAACGATGTGTTACATTAGTCATTGGGTTTTAAACAAAAAAAGTAATTAGGTCCCATAGACAGTTGTGTATTTTTTTTTTTATTGTATTTTAATTTTGTCTACACTTACGACTTCCTTGGATCAGGTTATTCAGCCTTGTCTTATGTTTAAATGTGCTTTATCACATAAACATTAATTTTCATCTGTTATGTAGCAAACACATCTAGTATCAAATTGTTGGGACACAAGTTTGAATACTTGTTCTTTTCTCTTACGATTCATGCTTCCTGTTTCAGACTCAGACTTCGAGGCCTTCACAACCTAACCTGATTGGCTCACGCTGCTCTGTGCCCTTGCCCTGCCCTGAGGTAAAGAACCAGTGTGAATCTGAGGCACCCATTCCTTCTCCTGCCCCCTAAACTCCATGTAGATGAGATCAGATAATGCCTACTTGCATATCTGATTAAGTATAACCTGTCCTTGTACATCTATTCTTACAGGTCAAAGATATCCCACGATGCACTTTTCTATCTCTGCCCACCATGGCTCCTACCTGCTGAATGACGCTTATAAGATATATGTATTTAATATGTATGTGTCTCTGAGTGCATGTTTGTGTAGCTCATTGTGGAACAAAACACTTCAAAATCTCTAAGGAGGTACAGCTGTTATAATCAATTCTTCATCAAATGATCATGTTTCTAATAAATATGAAAACAGTGCACAAAGCAAAAATAAATTTCTTGTTAAACATATGAAGCAGAGAAAATAAAGATTTTCCTGCTGATTTTTTTTTTCTCAGTTTGTGGTAGCATCTTTGTGACAAGGAGATTACGGCTAACTGTCAAGCAGTTAAGATAAAACCATAATGTTGAATTAAAAATTGTAATATATTTATCTTTAACTGTTTTGGAGCTTTAAAAAGCAAATGTGTGAAGCACTGATAAAATGCTGTATGTTCTCATGTTCGTTGTTATAAGAAAAAAAAATTAGATGTAACTAAGGGTCAGAAGAGTAAAAAGTCACTGGTGCAACACAACCTGCATTTTTTATATTTGCCAGGAGGGGGTGACACCTCTGGTTTAATAGAAAAATGTCCAATTGTATTGATGTCTTTGAGAAAATGACCATACTGCTCCTATAATTTGCGACCATAATAAGCACTTTCCCAGAGATCGGAATTGCTAGTTTCAAGTGTTAATGTTCATTTTGTAGATTATGGTCTGTGTTGGTGTCGAAAAAGGGATAAAGCAGGCTATACTGTAGGGTGGTAGGGTGGGCCTGCGTTGAAATGATCGGGAGACCCTTGGATTCTCGGTCCGATCACTTTAGCTCATCACCTCTTGTTTCCAAAAACCAAGTTGGTGAGTCAAGATGCTCAAGGCTTCATTATCGTACTTGATGATGGATGATATCACAGTGGCTATCTTGCAGTGATGGTAGAATCAGCAATCCAGAAAACAGAGAACACTGAAGGCATTTGGGTTTGTTTTCTGCTGCATCACATCACAAATTTATTTAGGTCAAGTCAAAAATACATTTTTATAGATATTTTCTGTCTGTCTGCTACATGAAATAAACACAATCATCAGAATGAATTATTTACACGAATCACAAGGTCGTACACTGAGTAAGACAGTAGAAGAACGCAAAGTTAGTTCGTGTGCAGAAAGGGAGACAGCGAGAAGGTACTTCATGGTCAAGTCGAGCATCCGTTACGAAACGACCAGCGCTGAAAGCAAACGATCATGTTTTCAAGGCAAAAAAGACGTCCCTCAAAAATCAAAACACACTTGACAAAAGAATACAGTATTCAGATGGACACGAAAAACAACACATTTAGGGTTACATTGGAGAACAACCACGCCATGTTTAACTGGGATGGCAGTCATAAAAATTTGATACGTTTTGACAGTTTTATAACTTTTGTCCAATTTCAATGTTCACCAGAGCAGCCAATACAAACCCTGTGTTGGCCATAAATTCTTTTTATGTTGGCTGATCATTTGAGGTAATAATGTCCATTAACAATTTAATCCGTGTAAGATAACTATCTGTCTTGACAGCATGACCACGCTTATCCCATATTCATCTGGATTCACACAGGCACCAAGGTTTTCTATTAAATTCCTGACCGATAACCGGCTCCATGTGTAATTAGAAACTTAAGATGCTAATAGAAAAATCAAATCTTGCTGTAATTGTAAAGAACTTTGATTCCATTTCCATTTGCTTCCTGGAAAAAAAAAATCCTCAAAGTAATATTTGATTCCAAAATGTTTTAAACACCCAGACAATGAGTCAGCAGGAAAAAAAAAGCAAGAGCAGTAATAGCTCCAGTGTAGCCAAGCAGATTTTTATGTACAGTAATGATCATACATGACTGAATCATACAAGTGTGTCCACTGGAGTGTGTATTCTTTTGTGTCTGCATGTCATCATTGTATCCATCAGCTGCTGCATCTCACTGTGGCAGGGCTTTCAAGATGGCATTCACCTCCTCAGCTACTGCCGTCAGGGCAAACTCAAACTGGTCCTAATTAGGAAAAGCAGGGAAGTGAGGCATTTGGGTAATGATGCACAATCTGAAGACTAGAAAAAGTATACTGAAAACAATATGCACACAAACAATCACATATGTAGAATGTACCTTGGTACGGACTAGGCCAGGTCTCTGGTCTCTGATGTGCTCCAGTGTGGCTGCAATGTCGATCTCCTTCACTCCTAATGGCATCAAGAATAGTAGCAGTGTCACAAGTTATTATTTTTGGGATCTCCATCAATCTAAATCTGCTATTTTCAGATATGGACGTAGAAAATGAACAAAATAGATCTGTTGAGGTCATTTGGGAAAATTTATGTGATAGAACTGACAAGAGTTGTTAAGGAGCCAGTGAAAAGGTCAATGTCTCATTCGAGGTTGAAGTCTAAGCAGACAGCAACCATGTCTGATAAAGAAAAACAGATTCTGACCACAGCAAGAAAAAAGATAATGCAATCCAGGCGAAATTAGTTTCAGTAAAATAAGACTTTGAATGTAATTGAAGTAATTTGATTGCATTTCAAGTTTCCTGACTCTTTCTAAAGGTTTCCAGTTAAGCTGCGAAATCACTAGACTCATGAAATACTGCGATAGTGTGCACACATGCTCAGGTTTGTAATGATTAAAATGTAGTCTGAACTACCAGTGCCACATTTTTTAACAAGCACCTTTTAACTGTAGCACCCTCTGCTGTAGTTGATATGAATTGCAACCTAATGTGACACAAACCAATTAAAGGGGTGACTTCTTAAAATCGTTCACTGCATCATCTGTAGGCTGCAAGTCATAAAGATTAGGTATGGATGGATTAGGTAACGTATCTGAGTAATATTTTAGTTTTTAACCAACCCACCCTTGGCCATGCGGTTCAGCACCATGTCAATAAGGATGTAGGTGCCAGTCCTGCCAGTGCCATCACTGTGGGAGTGAAACAAACGCAAACACGCAAACGTGATCTTACGAACTATTTTTCTTCAAAATACCCTTGAAACAGAAAATTCACATGTATATCTGCAATTTCTGTTGTTCCACAGAAATCTGTGACCCTACACACCCCAGAATATCTTCCTGTCATTCTTACCCGCAGTGAACGATGATTGGACAGGAACGACCTCTGTAGCATTTATTCACCTTCCTGAAAAAGTAGAAACAAGGGAGAGAAGAGAAAGAAAAGGACAAAGGACAGGAAAATGTGCTTTGTTATAAAATATTTATGGTAAAGGTTACAACTGACCTTTTCACAATAAAACAATAACGTATCTTATTAGTAATACAGAAATGGCAAATTCTGTACCACACAGGATTAAGGTCTCTTAAGCTGCTTTCAGGATTTGTGGAATATCCCAGTGAAAACAAAGTAAGTGACCATGTTGGAAATACAAGGAATGGAATAAATTTAAGTGACAGTTAAACAAAATGAGATCAGGAGTAGCTGGAAAATTGACTGGACAGGAAAATTAGATACTGCATGAGGGTATGGAGGACAGTGAAATGGTGAAAACAGGATAGAATAAGTGGAGAGGAAGCCACAGATTCACTGTCCCTCTTGCAGTAGCCAGTCACACCTGCCAATGCTCATTTTTGTGACTATGCAACTGGAGCCAGAGTACTAGCTGCAAACCACAAAAATGACACTGGGAGATGTTAAAATACAAACCTGTCAACCTGCACACTGGGATAGAGGGAGAGAGAGAGTGTCAGCGATGATGGATTAAAGCTTGAAATGAATTACATGGAAATTGATCATAAACACTGACGAATGGCAGGGAAGATGGTAAACACAGAAAAGACATGGGTATGAAGGTGATCAGCGGGATTCAAATCCACCAATGTGACTACTATTATTTCAAGTGTTTATACATATTTTTACTTATATACTTTTGTACAATGGCGGTCTGTGGGCATGTTTGTGGATAGTTTATTACCTGCGGAAGTCGAGCAGTGGTCGTGTGGAGGTGGGGATGCCATCAGCTGGCCAGCTCAGCAGGTGAAACTGGGTCAAGGTACGCGTCTCCTGTGTCTGGACATTTTTCAGGTAGAAGCTACGCACCAGGAAGTCCTTGCACCAGATGTGTTCTGACACCAGGTTCACCTGACACACACAAAGACACAGTGGGGAGGAAAGAAGAGAGGGAGGGGTTGGATGCAGAAAAGAGGGTAAAAAATATCAGTCATGAATCTTTTGACTTGTGTCCAAATTTAAACATTCAGGGATTCAGCTTGCAAGCTTTTGTTCAGGCAAACCTCAAGGAGAAAAAATAATTTATTGATATATCATATTCATATTCACTGTTTTCTCTATGATTCATCTTTTTTGTGTCATATATTTTAAGCAGAAATAGCAGGGCTAATGAAGGGGATCTTTTCCATGAAAGTTCAAACAATCTTGCGAAAAAAAGATACAGGAATCAAACGTTGCATGTTTATCTCTCTGGATCCATTAATTTGAAAAACCCCATTAGCCACAACAGTTTTCTTTTCTTTTTTTTCAATTTGGCCATCGTTTCCATCCCAGAATCAGCTGTTTTATTACATCCATTTTACCACTGGGTACTTTTCAAGTTTCATTTTGATTTACATGCTTTTCGCTAAAGGTAGTCCAACTGTAACTAACCCTAACCCCAGCTATTTTTCTGACAGGCTAACAGACAGATAACGTTAGGTCACACCAACAGCCATTATTACCAGTTAACCCAACAAGCAGTTCTTTGGAGAGGTTCAAACCCTGAACCTTCTTGCTGTGAGGCAGCCCAGATATTTGTTATATTGGCTAACGAAAATGACTAATCCAACTATGATATCAAGTTCATAAAGTTATTGCTCTCTGACCAGCTGCATCCAGAAACACATTTTTAACACCTGTAGGCACCAGGGGGTATTTGGGGTTTAGTATCTTGTCTAAGCTCTCCTTCATACAGCTGGAGATGGAACCACCATCCATTTTAATAGTAGGCAACGCCCTCTAAATCACCAATCACTGTTAAAAATATTGAAAAATTTTTAGATTTCAATTTGGTGAAATGTGTACAATTTGACACTATCATTCAGGAATGACAAGTCTAGCTTACTTTATCTAAAAATATACATATTTTCTTGCCTTTGTGGACAGCTAGCATCTTGAGGCATCAATTAGCTAACAGGGTTTTTAAAAAAGAAAATGTAGTGACAGAAGCGGATATGTGCCAATTTTTGTACTTGTGAATGATTTCTCTGTAATGATTTCTTCTGCACTACATGAGAAAGGTCAAAGTTAAACAGGAAATGAACCTCATAGATGTGGTAGAGTGACGAGCCCTCGTCAGGCCAGTATCGTTCACACTGCTTCTCTCCATCCTCCACCAAAGCTGTCATCATCACAATCACCGTGCAGCCGTTCTCCCACACCATCTGAAGGTTGAACAGAGCAAGCACAAACACACAAACACACATCTTAATGTCACTTTAAGAAGACTCAGTTTACGGCTGTAAAATATGCACTGCTTTATTATTTCTATTGCACTGAATATATTACAGATTCATAGGAAATGGGAGGAAGACAGAGTGATGGGAAAATGAAAGCAGAGGGGAGAATGCACTAACCTGCCAGAAATCAGCAACAGTATGGGGAAGAGGTCCCTGTGTGGCAATGTAAGACGGTTGGCGAGGGTCATGATCAAACTGTTGATTGAAAAAGGAAAAAGAGTCTCTTAAAATTCCTGCATAGAATATGAGTTATAGAAAGTAAAATTATAACATAAGATTTGGTTACAAATCTAAGTATTCATTAATGTCTTTCAAATATCAAGAGAGAAAAAAAATGTCCCAATGTATCCTGTGTTCCCATACAGCACATCCAAATAATTAATAATTAAGTGCTTCCTTACATTCAAACAATGACTCCTTTCCTTATAAATTAATCTATCCAGCAACAGAGTATTACGCAAATTTATACCTAACTGAATAACTATGTCATATTTTATATATGTTTTGTTTTACATGAGGGATTCTTACAATGATGCTGGCATTGATATAATCTTGTTTATTAGGGTTTACATCAGTCTTCAGTTTCACACGAGCGTGATCATCTGGAAGAAAAAAATGTATTTGGGCTTCAATTACGTTTAGATTAAAGGTTGGTGAGACTTTCAATTAAATAATTTCCATGAAAATGTACAAAATATAGAAATGATAAAAAAGTGTCACATATTAATGAACTAACAGGGGAGGGCTTCGGCGTGTCTGTTTTTGTCCATGTTGTCTGCAGACTGAGCTACAGCTACTGAACTGGGTTCTGCCTGATAGGAACACAAAGCCTCCCACTCCTTCTGGAGACGGTCCTTATTACGCAGGTGATCTTCCATATACGCCTGAGGAAGAGACGGGATGCGAGAAATAAATATTTTATAAACAAAGAGCAGAAAATTCCTAGTAGTTTTAATCTCCACACTGCCTGTTTTCACTCACTAGTATCATGTGACCGGTGGAGATGTCCATGTTAGACTGGGCGGGCTCCTCACTCCAGGACGGGGTGGAGCTGTGGGTGGAGGATGGGCTGTGCTGGGGACCATCACTGAACTGGGAGGAAACGCTGCTGACACGGGATGTATCCGTACCCCTCCGTCCACCCGCACCCGTGCTTACAGCAGGTCCAGAGATGCTGCTGCTCACTCCTCCCACACAGTCCTGGCGGCACAGGGAGGATTTAGATGCCATGTGCTGCCGACATAGCTCCTGAACAGATGGAAAACTGCATTACTTAAGGCATTTAGTGCATAAACTGCACGCAATGAACTGCCTGACTTAAGAGCTATTCTCAATGCTTTTAATTATCTGCCTTTTTCTGCTTTTTCGATCCATTATAACACCTCAACACTGCGAAAATACATAATGATGAAAATGCATCAAATAGTACTAAAAGGAAACTCATATGTAAGGGATTTTTACAAGACCTTATGTTGCCTTACCTGGTAGTCAAAGTGAGTTTCTGCTCCTCCCTCTGGCCCGAGGCCAAGCTTGCCATTGTTCACTTGCTGAGTATAGTGCCTGAGACAAGCTACAGCCATCGCCAATACTAGCACACCTCCAACAACTGCCATGGAAACAAGGGTAATAACTGTCCCACTGGAGCCCTGGGAAACCCTGGTTACCTGAGGGAGACCCCGTGCATCTGTCCTCTAGAAAAAGGATGATCATAAAAAGCGGTGAGTAAGATATAGACATTTGGAAGGAACACAAAGAAAACAGGTTGTTATCTCCATTTTTTAACATGCGCATCAACAGTCAACCCACCTAAGGTGCTCCAGCAAATCCACCCTCACTACTGCAATTCAAAGGCCACTCATTTCCTTTTACTAACAGAATTGCTTCTCTGTAACTGCACTTGACAGCAATGTGTGCCCAGTGAGCAGCTGAGTTAAGTTTAAAAGACAGAGGTCTGAAAGGTCAAGGTGCTGTGCCCCAGAAATCATTAAAAAGACAGCTGAGGCTCCAGGAGATCAGCCAACCATCTTATACGACATGCCACGTATCAGTGCTATGAGGTATAGTGTGCCCCCAAGTGTCATTCCACCTATTCTTCAACTTGATCTTTATTTACAAATAATTTTCATGATGCTTCCCACATACAACAAAAGTCACCAGCTCTGCTTTGGCAGTTTAATGCTGCGGCTTCTTCACAGCGGTGTGACTGGAATGTCAGTCCAAGGAAAAACTGATAAAAACGAATAAATAAACCAACCAGCCTTGAAAGGACAAGTTAGATTTGAAGGGCAACCTAGAGAAGAAAATCGAAAGCCAGAAGGGGAAGTGCACACTGCTAACCAAAGAGACAGAGGTAGTACAGTATCTTTACTTTGTCCCATCATTACAGTATATCGTTGTTTCTCTGACTAACATTACCAGCATTGACATATTGTGTGATATGAAAATGCAAAGAAATTGTTGTAGTTTGTTATATTTTTTCCAAAATTTACATAAAGCCACTAAAAACTACATAATTTAGAAATGCAGTAATTTGGGGGGAAAAAGAAACCATCATTTGAATAAATTAATTATACACACACATCTAGTGAGAAAAAAAAACAGCAGCTTGTGCCATTTGATCACATCAGTATCAGATACACAGATGCTGGCAGCACGACTGTGATATTATCACTGTAGCCCTGAAAGCAATCTGTGTGTGTGTGTGTGTGTTTGCGTCATCCTTATATTCAATCTACATGTGCATTTTGGAAATAATGATCAATTATACACAAAGACTGACACATGAGTGACGATTCAGAGGCTAGGAATCAAGCTGTTTATGAGAAACGGTGAATAATGAGGTTAATGACATTGGTGACTGTTGCCATGGCACCTGGGATCTGGAAGCCTCAGTAGGGGTGAGGTGGGGGGAGATGGAACTCCATGGCAACAAGTGAAATGCTGGTTGTTAGGATGTGTTGCCTCACTTATTGGTTCTGACAACCAACATTTACACACACAAAAAAAGAGTTGTATACAGCACAAGTTTAGTGATGACGTTAACAAAGGTTACTTTATCTGTGAAGGAAATAAAAGTGATCATAATCAAGTTATCCCCACTGAGCAACCTAACATTGCCCATCCTCAGCACTGTCTTAGCTATACATTTAATTCATGTCATAGTATCAGTACTAAACAAAACCACAAGAGATAAGTGCAAATAAAGAAGCAGGTCACATCTGTGATTAGAGAGAAAATGTTAACAAAAAAAGATGAAAAATGTCTGTGGTAATCAAATACCTCTCCCACACCAGTCTGCACAATCTTCAGACCTGTCTCAGTCTCCAGGAAATTCTTTTCAGATACTGTTGTAGTAAAAAAAAAAAAACAACAACACGGGCCTTTTAATATTCGGTCTAACATTGTAAACCAACCCTTGCATAAAACCTGACAAAACACATTTTTTTTTACAACGTTTCAGTTCTCCATGAGGCAAACGTTTCATGGAAAAGAAATGCCTATAGTATGTACAAGTCTACTAACCAAAAACATTCCTAAAGTAACATAGAATGATAAACTCTTCACTTTTTTTCAATTTCTGTTGTTTTGTCTTGTACTCTTCTTAGTGTTTTAGTGGGGATGAATCCAAAGATTGGGAACATATATCTGCATATTTTGAGCCTCATGGTCTTTTTTAGCTTTATGGTGAAATCGTGTTTAATATGTGTACAGTATGTGGATAGATGCACATCTGTGTTTTTGAGCCTTACCGGCTTTAGCAGCTACCTCTGCTGCTGTCATGTTGTGCTCATTCTGTCGGATACGGAAAGTCAGTGCAGGACCGACGACGCTGGCAAGACATAGACACAGGGACACACAGGTTGGATCACTGAAAACTGTAAAAATACAGGCACAAAGAGTACAACAAACTAACTGTCTCAAGCATCAAACACATAAAACTGCAGTGCTACCTAATGTTGATGAAGCTGCTTGTTGTCAAGTGTATTTTATCAGCCAGCAGCTCCAACATCTTGACTCCGTCGTACAGACTCAGGGGACTACCAATGAAACAAACATCATTAATTTTGTTGTAAACACAAATTTTTAATAAATGTCTCGTTTTCTTCTCTTTACTTTTAAAAAAAAATGACTATTGACGTTACACAACAGGCTATAATTAGACAGTATTTATTAAAGCATCATTACGTTAAACAAATCATTAGGGACTCAAACAAAGTTGTTTTTCATGTCTTAGACGTGCTTATTATGAACAGAAGAACTGAGTGTTAAAATAGATTAAGTGCTGACCTCTGATTGGTGACAATGTACCCATACTCCTCTTTGGCCCCTGTGCTCTCCACTACTGGCAGCCCCTGTCCTTTAAAATCTTGTCCAGCTTCAGCAGGAGCGGCCTGTGGAGGCTGAGAGGCAGACGGGGGAAGGCTGGGACTCTTGGATGAAGGTGTAGCTTTAACTGAGGGAGTGGAGGGGACAGGGGCACCAGGAACAGGCTTGTCTGGCTTATTGGAAATGCTGTCTGTTTTTAAGAGCTGCATAAGGGTGAGAGGATAAAACATGCCCATGTAACAACCTATGATTACATTTTTAATTAGTGCTATCAGTAGATGCTAACATACTTCCTTGAGGGTGTTGAGGTCCTTTTCAACTGGATCTATGAATGCAGAGAAAATCTGTTTTACATATATGCAGAATTAAAAATGCACCATATGCTGAAATTGTAGGGATTATGATATTTCTATTTTTCAGAAATTAGGAGTTTGTTGCTTTTTTGTTTTGATTTATTACCAAGTTGGGGGTTTGTGCCAGTTTTGCCTTGATGCTGCAGCAGTATGAGGGCTAGCTTGTAGAGCTGCTCCTGACTGAGGTCTCTTGGATCGACTCTGTACTTCTGCAAGACAGCCGACATCCTTTGGAGCAAGTCATCTAAGACAGGATGGGATTACCGTTATTTTTGTACTAATAATTTTTTAAACATATCTGCAATTTTTGCATTTGCATCCATAGTTTAAATATGTTTGTAATTATGTTCATGCAGTATATAATTATGCTTGCGTTCCTTTTTCTCACCGTTATTCCCAGGCAGTGCGCTGTAGTCCTGAAGAACTTTCTTATTCTGCAAGGGTTGCTGCCTGCCTGCAGTACCAAGCCTCTCCTCTAGGGTGTAGTCTTCCACATAGTCGACTGGTATATCCAATTCCAAGTCCTCATAATAAGGCAGACCTGCTCATGCCAGCAGGAACCATAATTGTTTGTGATGGGCAAAAAGTGTGCCAGAGTTCTATCTTTTTTTATGCCTATGAATATTTTCTGCATGAGAAACTGAAGGTGTGCATGAGACTTCATAGTTTATATATGTTTATCTTTGTGTTGAATTAGTTAAAAATTTAATGAAAAAACATTTATGTTTTACCTGCAGGAACCATGGAAGGAGCCCCTCTGTGGCGGTAAGATGGCTGTGCAGATGCCAGGTAAAGAGACAGAGCTTCCAGGAGCAGCTGCCTGTCACGCTCACGCTCTCTCTGGTTGGTCTGGGACCTCGAGGATGGGCGAGCATAGGCACCGGCTGAACCCATGAGAGATCTCTCTACTTCGTCTTGGTACCTATGCTGTGTTGGCAGCGACAGTACATTATTACCTGTTATACCAGATATAATATGCAAAAGTTTGTCTACACCTGCGCATGAAGTGGTGTATTAAATAGTGTAGACCCCGCTACTGCTAATCACAGCGTGTGTTTTCCTACCTGGCGGTATGTGTATGGGTCCATAGATGCTGTTTGCATGCGCAGCGGGGACTGAGGTGGCTCAACAATCATGTAGTCCACATATTTGCCACTAGGAGAAGCGGACCCTGACTTTGAACTTTGGTGGTGGGAGAAATGCTGTTTGGACCTGGCGACCGAAAAAGAACCGACTTAATCAGTTATATAAATATACAATCTCTTTTTCTGTCAATTTCAAAATAACTAAGGTGTACTTGCTGAGACAAGGATGAGGTGTTTGGCTTTGAGGGAAGTGTGGTATGAGGAACTCTTTTCAGCTCCTTTGACAAAATATACTGGGTGATGTCATCCTGCCACGACAGCCCTGCACACACAGATGGAAATAAAGTTTAAGAAATAGCTGTAAGTAAACAGTGCAAGACTAAGGTGTGTGGCAGATTACAGAAATACAGACAGAAAAAGGGGCACTGATATCAATGCTCTTTGCTGATATTATGAATGAATAAAGCACTTTATTGTTTTATTACAGCTATTTAAATGCATATGGGTATTCACTTTAACACTTTTAGCTGTCTTTTATGTTCTGTCTCACCTTCTAGCATGAGCTGTTTTAGAACTTCTTGCATCCTCTTCAAAACAGGAACTGACACCTGGTACTGGACCTGGTCCTGCTTAGAGCTTCGACACTGACCAAACAACCCATCTGAAATACACACATGAATACAAATGTAATTATGTAACACCAAGTTTGCCAAGGGCAGCCTCTTGAGGATACAACAAGTAAGCTGACAGTGATCTCACAGTGCAGGAGGAAATCAACAGGTGGAAGTAACAAAATTTGGCTGAATTTTTATGTGGCTGTGTCTCAGGCCCCCCTGTTGTATTACGGCATCATCGGCATACTGCCATGTCTGCTTAGAGTTATGTCAAAAAAGGCAGAGTGCAACGCTTGAACAGAAGGAAGCAATCGTTAACTTTTTTCCTCATTAAAAATGTCTGCTGTCCAAAAAAAAGGCCCTCAGGAAAAATTCCCCTTATAACAAAGACATCGGCATATTAGAGAAGCTATTATATTTTTATATCTCAATAAGCCTTTGAGAATGATCCCATTATTTCACAAAACATCAAGCGAAGTTCGTTTTTTTGTGCTTTTTGTGATTTAACCATATACATTTCAATACAAATGGTTCCACTGACACTGCTTTGGAGGTTATTTAGTCATAGCTGTAATTCATATGGTGGCCCACACTACACTAGGCCACAGCAGTGAGTCATAGTTTTGAAGTACAGCCCACACACTTGTCACAATCCTTTTGACGAGCTCCTGTCGCCATCTGTGTGTGTAAGTGCTTTTGAAAATTTGAAGTTTCCAACTTGCAGGTACCTTCATGGCAACAGAAATATTAATAGCATATTCTCAGGATCACCTGTGGACAGTTTTCTCTCTTTGTTATCATAAACTGCATGCATCGTCATAGATCTGCTCTTCAGCGATAAATCCCTGGGATCTTAGTAGTTAGGGAAGTTAGTATTTGCTGCACTTGCACGTAGGGAATCAGTGCAATGCAATATAAGGAATCCCTATAAATAATAAATAAACTGTTTGGGATTCTGGAATCAGTGCTTAAAAAAGTGTATGCTCCACGCGGATGGAATAAAGGTGCTGATAACGATGTTTAGGTCAGAGTTTTGTAAGCATCTAACTGACTTGGGTAAGTTTATTACAAATGAAATGCTGTGAAAAGTCTAAATCAGATATAGAAAGCTTGTGTTTCTAATCTGTATTCTCAGTGAATTAGGACCTAGATTGCTGAACTGCTCTGTGATAGGAATAAAGATAAAACTGAGCAGGCTATGCTTTAACTGGTGCACTGATGAGTCACCACAGCCACTACACCAGCTAAATCACACACAACCCACTTTGCCACACTGAGATAGTGAATTGTTTTAGTGAACAGATTAGAGAGGATTAAAGTGTTTTTATAGCCACACATTTTGTATGAAACGCCCAGCTTTTATTTTTTCAATTGAAAAGTCAGGGGCAGCGTAGAAAGTGTTACTGTGTCAGGTCAGATATTGATTTAAAAGATTTTTTTTGTCTGAAAAGAAAACATGAATTCAGTTCCAGCTTGTTATTGCTTTAAGAAACAGTCACTAAAGGTAATGAAATAATACCTAGACAGTCATTATAATCTACGATTCAAGCCAAGACAACACTTTGAGATAAGGTTGACATCAGGGCAGCTAAAAATGCTGTGAATTACTGAGGTTGGACAGCAAAAACCAAGAGGATTTCTTTGAGAATTTTACTGCGAGACTTTTCACTCTATTAAACTATTAACTAAGGTAAAAAAAAAATAAAAAAATTCTACTATGTTTTTTTAGTTTCCTTTTTGAAGAAGATGTTTCATATGATAAAAAGGAGCCTAAGCCTTGTGCTGTGTCACAATTTTATCAAAGACATTTAAATCTCATGAGAGATACAGAATTTAAATATCCTTATAAAGAAATAAAGATACAAACTTGTATGTGTTTCCCCACCAAGACCACTAAAGAAAAACAGTCATATAAATACATATCTCATCCTAATGGTTGTTAAACGCATAATCAATTTGTAAATTTGTTACAGTTGATTAAGGGACATCCTGCCAGTTTATTGTGCTGATGACAGATAGAAGAAGAAGGCAGAATTTAGGAGACAAATGAAGAGAAGCCATCAAACTGGATGACTTGATTGGACTGGGACTATTTGAGAGCTCAGGTTGTTACAGTAGATGTCATTTTTTGTGCGGGGAACATAGGATATCGATTTTTGTGTTGTTGTCCAAAAGAATCTGGCAATATGAGAAATGTAACATTGAACATAAATGATCTCATTTAAAAAATATTCCCCCCAATATATTAACTGTGATTAAAAACACGCATTAGTCATTTATATCCTTGGAACAAAAGTATGCATAGTAACAATCAAGCTGTGAGACACTAATACATTTATCAGTCAGGTTGGATTTATCACTATCTTAACAACAACAAAGAAATATTAACACTGTGCACTCTGGGGGATCAAATAACATAGAAAAGAACCATAAAAGTACCAGTCCACTTGTTTGAAAACAGTCCCAGTATATACAGTAACATACAACTTCCTGTCAAACTGACAGAAAACCTGCAACAGCAGTTTCGTCTCATGCAGTTTTAATCCCAGATAAATAATGTGAAATAATGTAAAATAAAATAGAAAAAAAGAGCCAAATGAAATAATGACTTGATAGTTTGACTCTACCCATACATGTAAAAGCACAATCTCAGCCCTATCATCAGGTCATATGCATTCACTCACATTTATAGAACCATATAATATTGGAAACCTCTAAACTGTTCTCAGTAGACCTGTGCTGTTACACATTAACCAGCAAAGATGCAAGGTGAGGTCACTATACCTATATACAAAGAGTACAATGCTTCCAACATTACACTGATAATGCTTCCAACAGCAAACACTGCTACTTACCCTTCACAATATAATAAACAGACCAGCAACTGAGGGGAAAAAGAGCGAGAGATTGTAAGAATCACAGGGGGTGTTGCTAAACCTAAAAACACTTCTTTCTGGAAGACACTGTCATGAGTAAAAACTACAGGCCTCAGCATAAAAACTTGGGTCGTGCAGAGCAAAATGTGTCACTGCACACTCCAGTACTTCTTGCAAATGCATGTAGAATAAAGCAGCTTGTTTATCCTGTCACAGACACACACTCAAAGTATCTGAAAGGAGGTGTGTATTTCATTAAACACACTGAAAAGAATGCAATAAGATACAATCATTGTTCTTTCTCACAGTAGGCACACAGCAGTACTAAAGGTGAAAAGTGGACTTCACTACAATTATTTATGAAGATTTTAGATTTACTGCAACCATATAAAAGACTGTTTTACAATGAGCAGATATTAGAGTAATTACTGCTCAAGGGGTTATTGTGGATGCAGCGAAGCCTTGGTGAAACCTCAGAGGACATCATAGATTAAGCCCATAAGTCTATGATTAGTGTTGGGTTGAAACAATAAACAACATTTTGCAGGTCATTAAATTATTTGTTCTGTTCAGTTTTTCAAAAGGCACATTCACACATCTTGTAGTTATTTAAGTTAAGCTAGTGAATGCAAACCTTTTTTTTATTTTATTCTTGGAGTCCAATATCTTTGTAATCACAGAAATTATTGAAAACATTATTAGTAACTGAACCTAGTGTAAAATATAAAAGTCTCAAAGATACACCTTAATAAAGCTTTGGAGTTTTTAAACATATTATATTGCTCCTTGTTGTCTTCATCTAAACTCGACACAGCTGCTGTTATTCTTTATGTGTTAGTCATTACAGGAGCTGTGCTAGCTAAAAATTAGGTCAATTAATCTTTGTTGGTGTCTGACAAACACAGACCGTTTACAGCTTATTTTGCTTAGTAGGTTCTTGAGGTGGAACAATAGGAACAAGAAAAAGGGCATATTTCATCCACTTGGACTGTTTTTCTCCCAGTGTTGTCAGACACGCTGATATCTGCCTCTGTGTCTGCTCCTGGGCAGCTCATCCATTTAGTATTCTGTCCAATGATGGTGCGTGTGCGTAAGTGAAGCTTCCACGGGGAAGGACGTAAGTGTGTGTGTCAGTGACTCATCACTGTATTAGCACAACAACTGTGGGGGTGTCGACCTCACTGTGATGTCAGTGTTGCTATGGAGACAGAGGGCAGGGGTGGGGCTTAAAATGAGGAAAAGGAGAGGGGCAGGTGACTGAGAATCTGTGGTAAATAAGGTAGAGAGAGCAAAAACCGTTGACTTGTGTTTGCAAGATTCTATGCGCAGCCTTTGTGTCAGCATCTGTGTGTGCCTAGCATCGAAGGCTTACAATTTAGTATGCTGTAGCATTACAGAAGAAGAAAGCAGAGTGTCTTAAAAGTTTAACAAGTTCAAGAACTTTGTGTTTGAATGTGTGCGTTTTCCTGTGCACATATGTGTGGCGTACTCACCATCTGAGCAGAACTGATCCCTTGTGCACAGTTTTCGCTCAAACAGGCAACCTGAGACAGAAACACAAAGAGAAGGCTAAAAAGTACCCAGAGTAAAATCTTTCACAGTAATTTCCATGGAAACGACTGCCTTAAACGCACATTCAGAGGGCAGAAATGAGACAAAGTGAGCTTAACCTCGGCTTATTTATTTAATGAGATACAAACGTACTGCTCAGTGGTAACCATAACACAAGCACCCACTATCGTCACCTTGCCTTTCATATACAAATGTTATGGATATCAATACAAGTAAATGCAATTATTATTTACATAGGAATAACCCTCTTATATAAAGGAATCTTAATCACCTCCTAACCCAGTTAACCCCAAAAATAAATGACAAAAACTTTATGACTGTAGCGTGTTATTATTTGCATTTTCTGATGAAATGGCACAGTTAAAATGATATCTGTGTTTGAACAAATGCATTTGTTAAGCATGGCTGAAGACAAAATGTTCGTGACCTTTAAATTTTGTGGGTATTAATGCATATTTTTTTATCAGATGACACTGTGATTGTACATGGGTGCAAATAACAATGCATTCATTTTATATTTTTTGGTATTTAGCTGTAATTGATTTGTAGTTGCTACACTATTTATTTTTCAGTCAGTGAGTAAGACCTTGGAGGGTACAGCAATGTGGGAAAGAGCAGGTGGCTGGTGATAGATAGGAATATAACCAAGCAGAATATGCATGAGATAACTCGCCTTGGCTTTGTGTCTTTTTGCTTCTATGCCAATGCCTGGATCCCTAAACCAGACAATAATTAAAAATCAATAAAATAAAAATAATTCTAGGTACATGTGTGAGACAGAGTGTGTACATGCAAAATTATATCTCAAATATGTCAGTAATCTAGCTGTCTGGATGAATCCATCGGATAAACTCAAACTCAACTAGAGAGCAAAGCGTGAGAACTATTTTCTCTACCTTTATGAAATGACGCAGTACCTAAAAATGACTCACCGCTTAGAAACAGACACACAGCAAACACACAGTGCATGGATTTTGTATTGCTGAGAAGCCCTGAAAATTTCTTTTAATGAGTGGCATAAGTTAGGCAAAATGTTACAACTGTGAATACAAACTGGATGTCTTTCACAAACAATAAGCCAAAGACGTGTTTGCGTTGCACTGACGTCAACATACCCAGCATAGGAAAGATTGTGGTTACTACCTGAAGTAAGCTTTGGCAAAAATATAAATATACATGCGCAGCACTCACTGAATAAAAAAGGAGCTGTGTAACTGAAAGGGCTTGCTGAAGGACTGACGTACACATCATCATAACTGAAAGTAAATATCTAAATAAAATAAAATAAACAATATATATATAAAAAAAAACACAAGTTGATTTTAAAATATTGCACTCATTTATTTGTGTATTTATTTTAATTGTATAGTTCCTGTACACTCTGGTTTATAACACAGCACAGAGAAAGACTGTGAATATGTGTGTGTGTGTGTGTTATATATTCAACTGTTATGATTTCACTGTAAAACTTTGTGCAGGCAGGTACAATAAGTCAGCTTCCTCATATCAACAGATTAGAATGAGTTGGTATTCCAAAAATATCAGCCATATCCTCTTCATAGTGATATA
>VUQR01017340.1:0-23169 GCA_015108515.1 Hemichromis elongatus
TTGGATGGATGCTGACTGGTCTGTTTCTATCCAGTTATTTGGTGATGCTGCTTCTGGGTCCAAACTACTCTGCGTTTATTAAGGCTGTTGTGTTTTTAACATGTTTTGTATCTTGTTTGATTTAATCTCAAAAAGCCCCTAAAAACATTCAGTGATCACTGTCGGCCCGTCTCAGTTTTTATCACCACTGTTCATTTTAAAGCTCAGTTTTTAAACCCTTAGGCTGTGACTCCAGCCCCGCCCATGCAGCAGTATATGAATGACTAACCTGGTATTGTGGATGGATTATCTCAGCTGTTCTCCTGACTGACGTTTGGTCCGTTTACAGCATCCTGCCATGTGATTGCATTTGTCCCTAACCATCAGGAACCCTCACGTTAACTTTGATCCAGTGGAAAAAAGTTAGCGTTCATCCTCCAGCTTCACTGTTTATGTTATGCTAACATAGCTGTGTGGCTAGCGAACACGTAGCACATCATTATATAGCAGCTAGTCCAACTTCAGTAACCCTACAAACGTCACTGCTGTTTAGCTTTCTGTCTTCATTTATGTCAGAAGTGATAGCAGAGCTGTACGTTTGAATGTTTCCAGAAATCTCTCAGTCAGAACATGCTATATCATGTTTAGGTGGAAACTAACAAGCTAACTTCCTGCTAACTTCTAACTCTGTTTAATGTAATAAATCCTGTTTTCATGGATGTTAAACTTAATTGTTACACCTGGTAAAGCAGCAAAGCCGATCATTTTATTAAAGACGAAAGAATTTAGACAGTTTTTAACTCTCAGTGATGCTGCAGTGATGGTTTGACTTTGGGACCTGCAGCAGAGTTTGGGCTCAGACACAGCTGACGACGTCAGACTTAAAAACCAGATTTGTGCAGTTTACCTCTGAGACCACAGTCTGACAGCCTGTGAATAACTGCTTTGTTACCAAAGATTGGAAAACAGACAGAAATTAAATGAAAAAATAAAACTGATTTTTTTCATGTTTTACTCGGATGTTCAGTGTCGTTTACTTTTCGTGCTCGATAATTACGACAGTTGTTCTGAGCTTTCTTTACTCTTTCATTCTGCCCACAGTCTGCCCAGCTTAAGACCGCTCATGGATGTCAATTACCTGCCTCTGACAGACATGCGCATTGCAAGAACCTTTTACTTCACCAATGGGGGGCAGGCA
Source organism: Hemichromis elongatus (assembly GCA_015108515.1). Lineage (NCBI taxonomy): Eukaryota > Metazoa > Chordata > Actinopteri > Cichliformes > Cichlidae > Hemichromis > Hemichromis elongatus. The sequence goes on from VUQR01017340.1 coordinate 1,178, forward strand.
CTGTATCTCAGCTCCCCCACAGAGGTCCAGAGAATTACATACAGCCAGGAGATGTGCGATAACCTGCAGGTCAGCACTAGGGCTGGCAAAACTGGCCATTTGGCAATCATCCCCTCCTTATACTGGTGATGGCCAGTGAATTATCTGCTATCTTCTCTGATTACATCCTTCGTGCAACTTCTAAAATTCTTTTTATTATTGCAGGAAATGCTGGGAGAGCTGTTTACGCCAATAGAAACACCAGAAGCGCAGAACCGAGGATTTTTAAAAGGCTTCTTTGGAGGAAATGCCCACACCTTTGACAGAGAAGAGCTCTGTGCGTTGTCTGTCTACATTATTTTGTCTTACTATGAAGCATTTAAGCATGCATGACATCATATTACACTACTAATAATAAGACATGAATGTCTTGAGCCTTGAACATTTACATCTGCACATGGCAGATTATATAAGATCTACTTCCTGATTTTGTGGCTTTGGTCCTGAGACTAGCGCTCGCTCGAACCAATATCAGGTGACGCAGTGAGACAGAGCGATGTGAGAACACCTTAAAAGTTTCCTTAATTTGAAAACACTCGGACTAGTTTAACTTTTCGCAGTCAGAGTGAGCACACAAATGTCGTTGCAAACATCACTTGTCAAAATTAGGAGGCGTGTCTGAACAACCACCCCTGTGCTTTCATCTCGTTCTTTTTTCAATTCCATGTTTCCAACAGTCGGTGAGGCTGCGGCTGGGAAGGCTTCTCGGAGCCTTGCGCAGCACATCCCTGGACAGGGAGGAGTGGAGGGCATGAAGGTCGCCGCTAGCGGAGCGGTGGGCGAGCTGGCGAGGGCCCGCATTGCTCTGGATGAGCGGGGCCAGAGGCTGGGCGAGCTGGAGGAGCGCACCGCCCTGATGATGACCAGTGCAGAAGCCTTCTCCAAGCACGCTCATGAGGTGAAAATGAAACCTAACATGAAAGAGGAGCATCTAAATTTACAACTTTTTAATTTTGAGACATCGGCAAAAGTAATTGTTTAAATGATTCTGTTGTTGGCGAATTAACTTTTAAATCATTCGTTTACTTTTTCCATTAAAAAGAAAAATCCTCTCAAGCTTTCAGTCCTTCTCGTTAAGAAAATGTAATTTTGTACCTTTTCCAGCTGATGCTGAAGTGCAAGGACAAGAAGTGGTACCAGTTCTAATAGCAGGACGGAGGCCTCGGTCTGCCTCACGCTGCTGGGGACGATGTGCCGCGACGGGACTTTCACTAAGAAAATGAAAGCGTTCAAAGAGAGGCACTAGAGTGACTTTGTCTTTATGGCTTCATGCACACACACTGTCACATCGCTGAGTGGTGAGGACGGGCTAGTTCCCCGTCTGGACGTGCAGCGAGGACGGTGAGGAGATGGCGGCATTTGAAGGTCTGAAGATGGAACTGGAAGTGTGTGTGTGTGTGTGTGTGTGTGCGTGCGCGTACGTGCGCGGTTTTTCTGGACCTTACTGTGTAGATACTCAAAAATTAAGAAACCAACAAGAAATGCATGAAACAGCAATGGATGACTAAAAATATACAACTGCCATATTAAAAAGCAGCATGCTACTTTAACAAGAGATTCAAACATTTAAAAAACAAAAGACGTTTTATTTATGATGTAAGCCAACAACAAAAATGATGAAGAACTTTATATTTTTTGAGATATTAACAAAAAACTGATATATAAAAAGGGAAATGTATACCTGCATTGCTACTAAGCCAAAAGTTGTGTTACTTTCCCTTTTTTTAATTTTTCCTTGGTTGGTTCTTTTTACTCCTTAGTCTCAGCTCTTATTACTTGACACACTATATATAATAAACGCACACAGTTAACTTTCTCTACACACACTTAAAAAGCGCTACAACTTTGTTGGTACTCTGGGCTGCAAATGAAATATAAATCAGTTGTATTAACTCTCAACAGTCTATTTCCACATTTCAGCTGCTGCAACAAACAAACCGGTGAAATGAACCTGAGGGACAGCGCACGGCGAGGATGTCAGTCTGGGGGTGTACTGTGCTCAGTGTGTTTATGGCTATAGTACAGACTTATGTCCACGCGCCATAAAAACAAGGAGGAGCTGACGTGTTCACGGGTTTCTGTGGATCACGGCAGATGAGATAACACCCGACGGCGACCGTAGCGGGCTTTTCTCAAAGTTAAATGAAAATATGACGGTGTTTTAGTTTTGCATCGTCCCTGATCGTTTGAGTCTATCGCCGCCTTCGTCAGACTTTAGGTCACGTGTGCGAGTGAGGCCGAGAGAGTGCCACAACCCGGACAAAGCGCCTAAATGAACCCCAGCGGCTCTCTCCGCCTCACTCTGCGGTTTGTGCGAACCATGCGGTCATCTCTTCATAACGACATACGATACTGGTGGTGATGTCAGCGTCTTTGTGACGGGAGCGTGAACAGGAGCGGTGTATCAGTAATCAGCGAGCGGTTCAGGAGAAGTAACAGTTTTGTCCAGTGATGTTCAGCCGTCGAGTACGTGAGAAAAAAAAACAAAAACATTTGCAGTGATTTCAGATGAAGGCGTTCGTTTGGTTTCTTTTCCTTTCGATATCGTTCTTGATGACTATGACTATGATATCCTTGTGTCGCGGTCCTATATTTGATGGTTACGGCCTCTTTAACGAAGGCTTTTGTATTTTAAAAACAACAAATGTTTCATGATACATGGTGGTCGTGTATCACTTTGTGATTGTGTTACGTGTCAGTGGGTAGCCACGCGGCAGGGACTAACAACACCGAGTGAGGAGGATATTTTGTACTTGTGTATTTGTCTGTATTTTGAACTGAAAACTCGAACACGGGATAGCCGGCATCCGTCTCTCACACACATCACACCTTTCTGCACACGAGCATCAACACACGGCGCGATGATCGCGTCCGCATCACTCCCGCGTGAAACGTGCACGGCCGCACATTCTTTCACAGCCTAAAAAGAGAAACGCGTGAATCTGCTTTGCTAATCATCTTTGCCTGCTTCCTGTCAGGCGGCTGAGACATTCCTGAGGCTCGAGCGGCCTTCACACGCGCTAATTTTTACCGACTTCTCCAGAAATCCTGCAGCGTAGCTACCTGGATTTCAGAGATTACACGACTTGGTTCAACGCGGCGTCTCAAACACATCAAACTAATAGTGCTAATTATGCCGTTCTCTCTTATCTCTGTACTGTCAATGAGATTTGTGTAAGTGCAGAAAAAAAACAACACAAAACCAAAATACACAAAAAAAATTACCAAAAAAAATATATCAGACTTCTGCTGACAGGGTGTTTTGTTGGAAGGTTTTTGGTTTATATGTTTTCAGTTTTTATATTAACTGTACAGTTCAATCTTGGGTGAAAGGTGAAACAAAAAATAAAAAATAAAATATATTCTTGGGATATTTTCTCGTATATGTTGTACCTGTTACTGCTGGTACTGTATCTGGTATTCTGGCTCTGTCTAAATCACAGGAACTCTGTAGTTCTTCACACTGTAGTATGTTAACGAGGCGTTTCTTTGGTTTTCTCAATGATGGCAGCAAAGTTTGTCTTATTTAAATGGATTCTACCACTTTTTGTTCTTCTTGATATTATACTAGTGTAATAGAAATTACTTGACAAAAAATGATCTGAAAATATGTTGATGCAACAGCAAATTGAAATAAACATTGATTGATGTACACGGTTGAGAGCTCTCATCACTAAACCAGTGTTTTAGTTGGACCTCTGTTCAGGTCAGTAACCACGTTTTGACCCGCAGGTGGAGCTTCTTCACACCAAACAGCCAGGAAGGTGCATCAGATTCATGCAGTTATTGTCATTTACCTTTTATCAGTAACGATGATAATAACGCTTACAGCTATCCTTCCTCTGGTAAATTCAAAGCTACCTGCCAGGTGAGTCTAATAACAGAGGGAGGAGGACTGGAGTTCATTTGAGCTCAGAAATAGTTCATGAAAGCTACAGATGTACATGTGATGTTCTGTGATGGAAAAATCAAATGAGTGATTTTACCAGTGCACCACATTTATGTGGAAACTTGGATTTTTTGACAGTCTCGTCACTTTTAGTCGGTCTGTAAGTTTTCTGACAGGAACACAGTTGGTGTACTTTTACCTTTCATACACCACTGCAGTGCATTTTATGAATCAATATGTGACTGATGTGCAGACTCACTGATTTTACTCAAGAGGTTTAAGGAAAAGTACTGCATTTACTGTTTAGTACTCAAAAGTAATTGGCCTATTGACTGAAGCAGTTTAAACATGTAAACGTTTCCAGCTTTTATTCAAACCCAATGAGGTGTCAGTGGAAGTCAAGGAGGCCCTCATTAGGCTGAACGAGAATCAAAAATAAACGTGTCCCACAAACAGAGCCAAAGTTCGGCTATGGCTGCTGTGGCTGTTCGTCTTTATTGTGACTGCTGATGGAAACAGCAGGATGACCTGTGACGAGCTCGAGGGTTATTCTCTGCTCAGATTCAGACTAATGCTGCAGAACTGATCAGACAGAACTTCATGGTGCAGACGAGTGATGAGCCAAAGCAACCTGCAAAAGCAGCCCAAGACTTTCCTGGGAAAAGCAAAGAAAGTCTCCAACGTCTGAGTCAGTGACCTGATCTCAGCCCAACAGACAAGCTTTCAGTTATTAAATGCAAAGCTTAATGCAGAGACTCAGAAACAAGCAGCTGAGAGATGCTGGACTAAAGCCTGGCAAAGCACCTCAAGGAAGGAAACAGCACACGGTGATGTCGCCAGGCAGTTAAATATTATGACAAAGACTTTTACCCAAATAATAAAATAATACTATAATATAAGTTTGTCTTCAAAATTATGTTAGTCTGACCAATCACTTCTGAGCCTCTGAGAAAAGGGGGAGATTTCTGGGTTTTATTTATTTCAATTAAAGCTGTAAGTTACAAAAATGGTTTAATTTAACTTTAAAATAGAGTACCTAATATTTACCCTAAAAACTTCCTAAACTTTAACTTCTTTGAAAACTTTGAGGACTTTGGGTTTGTATACATTTAATTAAAAAAATCTTTTTTGTACAATTAGATCTATTAAAATGAGCTCTAGTAAAACAAATAGGTCTGTACGCAGTAAAACACATGATTGTAGTTTAGTATAACTTTCAGTTGACATTTATACGTTTGTAACATATTTATTATCGTTTATATTATTACTAGTTGTAAGAAGAGTGATTTTGCTGTTATTTAAATATTAGGTAAAGTTTTAATTTCCAGCCACATACCCTCAGGCCAGCTTGAAACGAAGACTTTAACTTCCGTGTTTCCGTCCAATCACATTTACACCTGGAGCTCGATCGGTCTATTGGCCAATCAAGGCCAGAGTTGCTAGAACAACAGCCAACCGGGTCTCACAACGCCCCGCCCCCGTTCATTCAGCTGATTGTTTACTCGACAGTAAAAGATTTGTTTTGTTTGTTAGCTGCCGGTATGCTAGCAGCCGTTTAACGTTTCTGAAACACCCACACTGCGCTCGTTCTAACCGGATGTGAAATGCGGTGTCTGCGCTGAGTCGTGTGAGTCTAAATGGAGCGAAGCGAAGTTCGCTGCACACAGACTTCAGTCCGTCCGCTCAGTTTTCACAGAGTTGAACGAACAATGGCAGGTCGAGCCGGCAGAGGCCGAGAGCACGGAGGACTGTAACCTGTGTGAGCCTGCGCAGTGGCCGGTATGTCTGCACTGCAGCCGTGGTCGCTGCTCTTCTGTCTGGCCGTGCTCGGGCATGACCTGCGGGGGGCCCAGGCGGGCTCGGCCCCCAGCGCTGCGAACACTTTAGTGTGGGGACCTGGGCTGGAGGCTAGCGTCGTCCTTCCAGCTCGGTTCTTCTACATACAGGCGGCGGACAGCTCGGGGAAAAAGTGAGTATTGCCAGGCCTGTAGTATGCTATTCCAGCTGCTGAGTCTGCAGTTTATTGTCTTATCGGGGTGTCGGATTCACATCACATCCTTGGTTTTCTCATTATCATGCGCATGTGCGGAGACCTCACATGTGAGCACACAGGTGTCATTTCACAGTCAGAAGTACCAAAGGTCTGAATGTTGCTGTGTGCACGACGACGTGTTTCCCCGTAGTGAGTCTCGTCTGTGTCGCTGTAGGATACGCTGCCGTGTAAAACTCCTCTGTTCGTTATATTAGAATGAAAATGGGAAACGCATGTGTCGACAAACATGGAAATACAGCAAAAAAAATGGGTTTATGTGGTTCTTAAAGCCTTCGGAGTGAATATTTAGGACGACCACCTTTATTGTTCAGCACAGTCTGAGCTCTCTGAGCAGCTCTCTGTTCCTGCGTGGTGGGTCAGACTCCGTAATTCATCAGTTTATCAAAGAAGTCCAACACCACTGACCTGCAGCTGGAACCACCACAGAGCCTCCACCCTGCTTCACACATGGCTGCAGACTTTCACTGTTGGACCTCCTCCTGCCCTCCTCATGTGGATCCATCTCTCCATCAGACCTGTTCCTCCTTCACTCACAGACTTTCTTATGTGGATCCAGTGAACGAGCATAAAATCGTTCTTTGATGGAGCCTGAGAGACCATCAGAAAACGGGAGAACTAATGCTCAAGAGAACATTTAGAGAACACAATTAAAGACATTTATATTGTATCTATATACAGTATTATTCATTTGCACTTCAAAAACATAAGAGAAGCCAAAAACACCTGCACGACTACAAATAAAGGACACTATATAACATTTTGTGTGTGGTGTTAAATCTGAAGTTTTGACCTGATCTGTAATGTGAGAGCAGATACGAAAGACCGGCAGGCTGCTGTTAGACGGCCTCCGGTTGTTTCTCTGAGGGACGATCAAGTAATCCAGGCTGGAGACCACGCTGGCACAAATGTAGACCCGACACAAACTCTAAACCTCGTATGTCGAGAGTGTAAACTGTGAGTGAGCGCTGAAATGAACCATACCGATGATGAACTGGCAGAGTCCAGTGCATGCTGGGTAGATGGTAAACACTGGCTCATATTCGTTGTCTGAGTGTCCTGAGCTGCAGCAGTAGATTATATCACTGGATTCTCTCTCCTCCCTCACAGTTTAACCGCATCCCCTGGTGAGAAAACCTTCGAGGTAAAGATTGTGTCTCCAGTAGAGCAGTTCACCAGGATTTGGATCCAGGTCCTGGATCGTCGGGATGGGTCATTCCTGGTCCGCTACCGAATGTACGCCACCTACTCGGAGCTTCACATCCACGTTTTGCTCAAGAACAAGCACGTTGCCAAGTCACCGTTTGTTCTCAAAGGTAGGACGCGGCCCGCGCTGAGTGGAGCTGTGACGTTCACTCTGATATATGACCACAAACCTGTTTCCTGCTTACGCTCTAATCCAGAGTCTAAACCTGCTGCTTTTGCAGAAACTGGACGAAGCGCCTTAATGAGTCGGTGTTCTCCTCTGCAGGCCCGGTCTATCACGAGGGATGCGACTGTCCCCAGGAAAGCGGCTCTGCGTGGGAGGCCCACATGCACTGCCCTCAGTCCTTCGCACAGATACAGAGGGATCTGTCCTTTTACCCGAGCGTCGACCCACATCGCAACGCACAGGAGATCCCACAGCGCTTCGGACAGCGGCAGAGCCTCTGCCACTACACCGTCAAAGACAACAAGGTGACTCCACCCGGGGAGACAAACGCAGACGATCATAGGCGTTGTATTCAGCTCTGTGTACCTGAGAGAGTTCGTTTTAGCTGATGTCTCCGGGCCTCTCAGTCACCCAGTCAAGTCTTTTTAAACCGTGACTTACGTCACATCCAAAGGTGAGTGTGGACGGGAAGAATGGGAAGGGCAGTGTTCTTCATGCTGGACCCTGGAGCCACGTGACTCACCTGTAGGAGCAGAGGGTCATCCAGGTGTGAGTGCTGCGGTGATAGTGATGAGTCTAAAGCCCGGGTCACTCAGCGCTCACGTTACATGAGAGTATTCAGCAACGTATCCGCTTCTATGACTCGTTCCCTCTGAAAGTGTGACCGCAGTAAAGTGAAACTGATGCTTTTAGTACTAAAAACTATCAAAGTAGTGCTTTACTCCTGCATTTCACCCTGTTTGTGTGTACGTGCAGCTGTTTAGTGATGAGCTGTCTCGATCACACTTCAGGGTTTCTGTGGCTTTGATGAGAGTTCGCTTTGTTCAGTCCGTACAAAACAAGTCAAATGTGAATGCGAGCTGCAGATCTGATAAATGCGCTCTCTGTTAACTTCATATCTGAACACTTTAAATGAGAAGGATGAAGTCCTCTCTCCTTTCCAGACATGCGGAGTTGTTAGCTCTTTATTTCTCCTTAATGTCTGCATCGTTTTACAGTTCTGTCTGTTGTCTTTATAGTTTAACGAAATACAAGAGTCACTGTATCACTGCAGTAATGACTCATGCATAGCTGTTACTACTCTTGTAATCCTGTGCAGTGATGTAATCTATTAGCTGTAATGTAATCTTGTATTGCTGGATGTTTTTGTGGTGTTATTGTGTGTAGATCTACGTGAGAACATTTGGAGAACATGTCGGGTTTAGAATCTTTATGGACGCCATCCTGCTGTCTCTCACCAGAAAGGTAACCTGCTTTTACTTTTACTCAGCCGTCGCTCTCAGACGACCGGAAATAGACTTTAAAGAAAAATGTTGTATTTTTTATATGTTTCTACATCAGGGATGAAACATTTTAACACTCCTGTGTTCAAACTAAACTGGTACGGTGCATACTGGGGAGGTTTTTAACACATCATCACCAGTGCAAATATATGATCAGCCATAAAGTGGCAACAATAATGATTAGCATAAAATCTGACATTTTCAGGTGCGTCTCCCTGATGTGGAGCTTTTTGTTAATCTCGGTGACTGGCCGTTGGAGAAGAGGAAGCCTCCTGAGAAGATCCATCCCATCTTCTCCTGGTGTGGCTCCAATAACACCAGAGATATCGTCATGCCCACCTATGACCTGACCGAGTCCGTCCTGGAGACCATGGGGAGGTAAAGCTCTGTCTGTGGGATACAGCACAATTCTGGATGCAGCTGAAGTATTACTGTGTGTTACTATGTTACCACGGGAACTGGCAGTAAAACTCAACCCCTGTGGGCATGAAATCACTCAACTCAGTTCAAATTTATTTATTTATACAGCCCCAAAATCACAACAACAGTCCCCTCAAGGTGCTTTATACTGTAAGGTAGACCCTACAATAATACTGACAGAGAAAATAACAACAATCACATGACCCCCTATGAGCAAGCACTTTGGTGACAGTAGGAAGGAAAAACTCCCTTTTAACAGGAAGAAACCTCCGGCAGACCCAAACTCAGGGAGGGGCGGGGCCATCTGCTACAATCAGTTGGGGTGAGAGAAGGAAGACAGGATAAAAGACAACAAGGGCGATTCAGTGCAGAGGTCTATTAACACATAGGGAGTGAAGACGAAACACCCAGTGCATCATGGGAATCCCCCAGCAGCCTACACCTATTGCAGCATAACTAAGGCAGGATTCAGGGTCACCTGGTCCAGCTGAATCCTCATGTGCTCCTCTTCATTTACACCTGCAGTGCCATCGCTGAGGCCTTTTCATGTGTACCAGATGTCTGAACATACAGCCTCATATAAAGCCGTGCATTTCCTCCTCTCACCGTTGTGCTGTTTGAGTTGATATTTCATGCATATGTGAGAGTGAGAGCTGTTTACTGTTGGACCATTACCTGCACGGCTGTGAGGTTAGTGATGACACAAAGTGCAGAGGATGTAACATTGAGGACTTGGTCTGTCCGCCGTACAGGGTGAGCCTAGACATGCTGTCGGTTCAGGCCAACACAGGGCCGCCGTGGTCTGAGAAGAACGCCACAGCCTTCTGGAGGGGGCGGGACAGCCGACAGGAGCGCCTGGAGCTGGTCAAGCTTTCCAGGGCTCACCCGCACATCGTAGATGCCGCCTTCACCAACTTTTTCTTCTTCAAACACGATGAGAGCCTCTACGGGCCGCTGGTCAAACATGTTTCATTTTTTGACTTTTTCAAGGTGAGATGAATTATATTCCATAAAAGAGCTTTTATCATTCCTGCAAACAGGCTTCCATAAGCTGCCTGCGCTCCGTCTGCAGGTCAGCCAGTTCTCCAAGTTTAACACACAGTCAGAGATTCTGGTACTAATGTGTATTTTCCCATTGTTGTCATGCACCACCAGTACAAGTACCAAATAAACGTTGATGGCACCGTAGCAGCATATCGCCTGCCGTACCTGCTGGCCGGAGACAGCGTGGTCCTGAAGCAGGATTCTGGGTACTATGAACATTTCTACAAGCAGCTTCGAGCGTGGGAGCACTACATCCCTGTCAGGGCAGACCTGGGAGACCTGCTGGAGAAGATCCAGTGGGCACGTGACCACGACGAAGAGGTGACGGGAACACGTGCGCCCGCAGGATCCTCGGTTTCACTAATGACGAGTGAAAGGTGGTTGATGAATGAGTCGGTTTCTCTTTTTTTCTTTCTTCTTTTAGGCAAAGAAAATTGCTCTGGCGGGCCAGCAGTTTGCCCGCAGTCATCTCATGGGAGACACCATCTTCTGTTACTACTACATACTGATCAAGGTAATGTGATTACAGTTTCAGAGTTACTGCACAACTGAAAAAGTATACAATGTTACTACTCACGCAGTCTTACTGTGCTCACGCTGCACCGCACTGACACAACGCTGGTTATTATTCATTTGAACCCGTGTAAATGCGTCGCACGTCCCTCACATGTCCTATTTGTGCGTGCGAGCTAGGAGTACGCCAAACTCCAGGTCACGGAGCCGAAGATCCAGAGGGACATGGAAGTGGTGGAGCAGCCCGCTGATGACCTGTTCCCATGTTCCTGCCACAGGACAAACGTGAGAAACAGCCAAATGCTTTGTTTGCTCTGAACCTGCAGTTTGTGCTTGTGCTGCGATCAGCTTCATGAAACATCAGAGTCGCAGGATGTCTGAGTAACAAGCAGCGGTTTTCACGTCGTGTTCGAGAAACTGATGTAGGCAGACAGATCAGAGGAATTCAGGTCCTAATTATTTTATTTTATTTAACCGCTAAGAAGAGGAAACGGCATTAAAGCTGAAATAGTTCATTATTCTACAGTCTGTGGCGCCCTCTGGTGCACGGGATGCATCACTGCAACTACCAAGAAGACGCGTTAGAGTGAAAGTTTGGACCAAAGTGCTGCTCTAACAGGTTTTAACAAGTGTTTTTGTGTTTGTTTTTCAGGTGAAGGATGAACTGTGACTGAGCTCCTCCCACTTTGTAACTGACAGCCTTTTTTTTAAAAAGTGCCAATTAATTGTATGACTGTAGTTCGAGTATCTGATTCTTATATTTCAATAAATACTTTGAATATTTTCAGAGTGGTGTTTTTCTCTTTGATGTCAGATTATTTACTCAGTGAGGTTCAGCAGATGTGACCAAAAACCAAGAAACCCTCTCAGCCCTGAGGTTGTGCAGCTGACCGCTGTGCCTGCAGGAGAGTCAGCTGTGGCCACGCCTTCGGTTTACCTGACCGATAAAACAACTGAAAACATTTCAAATAAAAATCTGAACCTCAGGAAAAGTAAACAAACTCAAGTCTCATAAAGTTAATGCTGTCGTCTATAACTGACTGTTACCCTGTTGCACGGTTTAGATTTGAACCACAAAGCACTGAGGAGTCATTGTCCTGCACAAAGTGATATTTTCCTGAGATATTCATCCTGAAATCTAAAATAAAAAAACACGTAAAATCAAACACTTTGCTCAGACATGGATAAAACTGCATGCATGAAAGATGATAGAGAGTATAGAATGATGTTTCAATCGACCGAGTGTCAGTAATATACAGTAATGTATAAAATTTTAATTAAACATGATTTCAAACCAGTTTCCTTTTAAACAAAAAAGGAATTTAAATATAGGTTTGATTACGCTGTAGTGACCACTCCTCACCGCTAGGTGTCACTAATAGGCCGTGAAGTCCTCTGTGTTCCAGAGAAGAAGCTTCTCGTGATGGAAACGTTTGAGGAGGTAAATATGAAAAATAAAAAGCAAAAATGGCAGAAACCGGAGCCAGGGTTAGAATGAGACGGAGGCCGGAGCACCGACGCTCGGAGCTAACGGCACAGCGAGTACGGGTGCACGAGAGGATAGCACGCGCCGTTACCTGTCAACTAGGTGTGACTCATAAACACATAAACACCGGCGCAGGTTAGAAAGCCTTTAGGCGGTGAAAGCAGCAAAAACAGTCACCGAGTGACTAAGCCTCGGTGAATTAAAGGGTTTCCGGTCAGATTTTGAATAAATGCATGGCTGAAACTGATCTCAGATCAGCGGGCAGCTTGTTCCACGGTAAGTAAAGCACCTGCAGCCCTGAGCCCTGATTCTGGGAGCAGCTGAGGACCTGAGAGGTGGGACTGGGTTACAGACACGGAGCAGGTCACAGAGCTGCTGATTTGGAGAGTCCTTCAATCAGTAATCTGACCTGCTGGATATGAAAGCATGGACCAATGTCTCAGAGTCAGCTTGAGATTAGAGATTAATAATATTTCAAGTATCAATATGTAATCATCTTCACGCTCTGCAAAGGTCAGGGGGAAGGCTTTAGTTTATGTGAGGGCAGCGCTGAATCTGTGCTCGCTGGCTTTCAGGAGGCGGTGAAGGTGCCGTGTGGGGCTAAAGCTTTGGATGCTGCCCTGTGTGTCCCTGCCGCCGGGACAGATGCTCACACCGCCGTGATCCTAACGCATGGAGCCGGGGGAGACATGAACTTCAGTCAGCTGGTTTCTCTGGCTCACCAGCTGGCATCACACGGCTTCCTGTGTCTGCGCTTTACATGCAAGGGTTTGAACCTGGCTTACAGGCTGAAGGCCTACACCGCTGTGTGGGTACGTGGTAATGTCAAAGAAAACTGCACTCGCTGCTTTACAAGCAATATTACAAGTTTACTGTAGTGCACTAGTATGATGTAACATGATGTGCTTCTTAACGTGTTTCCACCTGTAGGACTACCTGAGATCACTGCAGAGGGTCACAGTAAAATGCGTATTCTTTGGAGGTAAGAAGTAATTCTGGCCTCAAGGTGTTAAAAACAAATTAGAGCTCAGAGGAGAAGTACTAATGTCGGGTCACTTTGTAGTCAGGTGCAGTTTTTTGCTTCTGTGACAGCTGTCAGCGATGGGGGGGGGGGGCTTGGCCTCATTAGAAAAGTCCCAAGTACTTCAGTTTACTAAGTATTGTTGTACTTTAGTGGGAGGTATTTTTAATCTAGTAAAGTAGACCCGACATTAGTGTTCTGGGCTCCACCTCTGTCCAGGTGTGTCTGCCTTTAACTGATGACATCACCAGATACCACATCTTTCCCTCTGAACCTCCATGTGTGTTTAAAATGAAGACGAGGATATGCAGTATGGTAGAAATGTCTGAGTGGGAGTCCTCGAACACTGTGATGCTTCCACAGGCAGGTCGATGGGGTGTCGTGCGGCTGCAGCTTTAGCTAGGCGACTAAGCGAGGAATCCGAGGCCACGCTGGAGGGTGTGATCTGCTTGTCTTTCCCCCTTCACCCCCCAGGACAGACGCATGCTCACCGCCAACGGAGCGAAGATCTCAGGGCGCTGCCGGCGCACACGCGTGTGCTGTTTGTTTTGGGCACTGAGGACAACATGTGTGACAGGGTGAGGAATGAGAAGGACTCATCCTTAATGTTGGAGTGTTTCCTTGCATGTTTCCTTATTAAACTAAAAGTCCTTCCTCCTTGTTCTATGAGTTTGCATGTAATTCTAATGTATCTGTGTAACGTGCGGTGCTCTTCTGTCCCTGCGTGTTTCTAGCCTGCGGTTTGCAGTGTTCACTCTGCTCTGTGTCCTCGCTCAGGTTTATTTTGACACGACGGTGAAAGAAATGAAAGCTCAGGTTGAGATTTTGTGGCTAGAAGGAGGCAGCCATGGACTGAGAGTGAAAGGCCGTTCTGAGGCGTCTGTGATGGAGGAAGTGAACCTAAAAGTCATCTCTTGGATCAGGAATCAGGCGGCACAGGCCCCTTAATCTGTTTCTTTTGTTGCAATAAACAATGTCAATATTTCACGCTTTTATTTCTGCACATATTCAAAAACGTGACAAATATTTAAAAGTTGAATGTTAATGTGCACCACCCAGATGAATTTTGATAAATCAGTCTGTAGACATTATTCTTCTCCACACGTCCTCTTCATATTCGCGTGAAGTCGTTACAAACTCCTTTTAGCAACACTGAAAACTGATTATTATGTAACTAACAGTTCAGGAGGGTTTGTTTTTCTGAAATAACGTTTCTGTTTTTTGTACAAATAAAAATAATGTATAAGTTTCGAAATGCTGTGATAAATTAGCTCTATTAAAAACACTTTGAAAAATGCTGAAACACGTTTAAGTGTCGTTATGTTTTCATTGTTTTAATATTTATCGGATTTTATTATTTCGACGCTTTGGTTCTGATCAGTTCGTGAGCATGAGCAGCAGCGTCGACTCGGCGACTGCGGTGCCTTTAACACAGCCGATGACGTTGGCGCGTGCTCGTACGCCATTGGCTGCGGGACTTCCGGGTCGTATTTGTTTTTGAGGCAGACGCGAGCATGGCCGTGGATCTGTGGAACAGAGTCAGCGTCCCCTTTCCCAGCGCCGTGTCCGCTGTCCGCGTGCTCTTCACCGCACAGACAGGTACGAGCAGCAGTTCGGCTGCTGCGTGCGAGCTTTGTCCACGCACGTGCGAAATAACGCGCCGCATGCGACCCACGTGGGGGCGCCAGGACCGGGCGCCGCGTGGCTGTGGTGATGATGATGATGGTGTTTGTGTTTGTGTAGCTGCGGACGTTGAAACGCTGCTGACGGAGAGTGAAAATGTGCTGAAGCTGCTCCGCAGTGAGATCCTTCAGACGGAGGTCCGGCTGCTGTACGAGCTGCTGTACGTCCTGAACAACAGCTACAGGGGCAACAAGACCTTCAAGGCACTGAAGCAGGTGAGCGCAGTCTCCAGGGCAACCGTGGGTGTGTTCATCTCGTCGGAGTCACGTACAGGTGTATCAGACAGCATGTTCCTCCTGCTGCTGCACCTGAATCAGCTGTTTGAAGCTACCTGTTCCTCATTCAGAGCCGAAGCGTGTCGTTCACAGTACGGAAGACATGACACCACGTCTTTATGTCTAATACTGCTATCATAGATGAGGATATCTTCCGATATAGTCCATTTTTAATCTATAAAACATTTTTTTTAAATGTCAAAAGCAATAATAAAAAAGCAATGGTGTTTTTATTTAACCCCTTAGCATCGTTTAGCCGTCAGCAGTAAACAAACATCCCTCCGTAAAGTGGAAAACTATATGCAGAACTTTAAATCTTTTAATAAAGTATTTAAAGTAATAATCAAAATGCAGTTTTATGCAAAGTTCAAAAACTCTTTGGTTCTAAAAAACAGATAAAGTGCAATATCTGCAGAAAACAGTGTTTGTAGTCAACAACTTAAAAAATAAATGCAAACACGGCATCATGTCAGTGCATCTTGTTTCGATCACATTTATCCTGAGACTGAATTTTGTGTCATTTCTGTACTAAACACAAGTATGAAAACAAGGTTTGCTTTTCTTTGCAAAGTAAAACTTGAGTCTGCCGGTTTGGCAGCAGGTAGCGAGGCTCCACGTTCTCCATTAGAAGGAGGTCAGCAGTGTTCTCTCTTATCAGCGTTCTGGAGTTTCTCGCACCTCTGAATGTTTAAGAGGTTAAGAAACAGTCAGGTCCAGGCGTAACATCACAGACGGTGATCGCCAGACACGGAAATGATCTTTAACAGCATGAAAGGCTGTGTGTTTGCTTCTGACCACACTACATGCTGAAATACGTTTGCAAATCCAGCCGCTGTGGCGATCCTCTGGGAAATACGGGAGCGGCTGTGGAAGCGTCTGAAATCCTGACAGCTTCCTGATGTCCCAGCATCAGAAAGACCTCCACCATCATTTATCTGCCAGCCTCCACAGACTGCTGTCTTTGTCCTTCACTGTAAGGACTGAAGTTTTAATACGAGACAAAAACAACCTGAGTGAATATAAACTGCAGTTTTTAATGATGGTTGTATTTATTCAGAGAAAGGAGACCCGCCCACTCTGTGTGTGAAAGGGATTACCTCCTAAAACGAATACGTGGGTGTGAATCATGTCACCATGTGACACTCCCACCACCGTGTCCGGCTGCTGCTCTGATGTTCTCTTTATGTTTACTGCAGATGTAACGGCACTCAAACATTCACAAAGTTCAGCTTTTGTGTCATGAGTCCACAGAATATTTTCCCAGAAGTCCCTGGGGTCATCCAGATGTTTTCACCAGGCCGGCGTTCGGGAGCAGGGCTCTGGGTTCGGTCACCCTTCAGACTTTGGTCCTAACCTACGTGTTCCTTCCTTCAAAGGTGGAGCAGTGTGTGAACAGGCTGAAGGACATGAAGCTCGATGCTGCTCTCCAGGAACTGGCAGATCTGTGTCCGAGCAGGATCCAGAGGTGGGTTTGTGGCCTGAGCCTTCACTGCTGCGATCAGGTTGGATTCATGAACCAGTCCTTAGGAAGCGGTTCCCTCCAAGCTTTTCACTTTATCATCACTTCATAGACGATGAGACAGAAATTCAAACAGTGAAATTCTGTGTGGATGTCGGTTTGTGGCACAGTCTGCAGTGAGGTGTGTGTGTTTTAGGCAGCTGAGCATCAAGGACGGTCAGTGTTTCGTTCCCAGTCAGCCCACGCTGGAGTGGATCTGTCTCAAAGTGCTGGGGGCCGCTCGGCTGATGAGCTGCACGCTGAGCCGCTGCAGCCGAGCTTTCACGTATCCTTCACCGAGGCGTTCTGTTCGCGACGTGCGGACGTCTTCGTCCGAACCAAGTTTGACTCTCGTGTCACCTCACAGGTTTCTCCTTAACAGCTGCTTGTTTCAGGCTCTCAAAGCAGCAGATGAAGTGGGAGGAGTTTGTCATCCTGAACGTGGTGATAACCAGCATGCTCAGCCGTCTGTGGTCAGGATGTTTTCTGCAACATGTCAGAGAGAGAGAGCACTACGTTTGCAGAAAGTGTGAACACGCTGTATTTCGTGCTTTCTCAGGGTGATTTTCCGTGGCGTGCTGCTCGCTCTGTCCGGCCTCTACCGGCAGCTCCTGGAGCTTCTCGGAGACGTAGCCCGGGCCCAACCCATGCCCTTCCTCACAGACTTCTCCCTGCCAGCTGATCTGGCTCAGTTCCTTGGTCCCTCTGATGCTTTTTTATTGACCAAGCATCCATCGCACGGCGGAGCACGGCAGGAGAAGAAGCAGGCAGCAAAGAAAATTCCAGGTAAAGCCAAGAAGACCCGCACGCAGAAAAGAAAGCTCAAAGAAGACGTCGGCGTTGCTGTTAAAAGAGGTAGTCTTCATTAATGTGCTGTTGTTCCCGAAGCAAACATGACCTCAGTTAAATGTGAGCATCCCTACTGACATCCCTGATATCCACTGTTCTCCAGGCGTCGGCCTCGGAGCAGACACGCAGGCTTTATTCAAGCTCAGCAGGACTTTTACAGAAGTATGTGAGCTAGCACATGACTCGCTTCTACTTTCACTGTTTCTAATGTTCTGTGATTTACTTTAACTTCTTCTTCTTGATACTGGAGGGCAAGTCGACACCCAATCAAACGTGCAGAGCTGACAGGAGACACGAGTTCCAGAAACAGGTGAGAGAAGCTGCTTCTTTCTCACACGTGGAGGCCCGTGTAGACGAGATGATTCGCTGGTGCAGATCTCAGAGGATGGGAAAGGAAAAACGCCTTTTAACCTTCCTGCGTTTAAAGTGCCGGCAGATGAAATGTCTGGAGACAGCGGGCTACAAGTAAGAGCGACACTTTTTCAGGAAGTCTTCCTTTAGAGTTCTGCAGCGGTGCTCATGTTTGCTCTTCTCATCCTTCAGCGTCCAAAGGAAGCTGCAGACCTTCAAAAAGGAAGCTTGCTGGGCTTCATCTCCAGAAGGATCGACTCCAAAGTCCTTACGCTTACTCCCCCCGAGGAGGAGGAGTGTCCACGGGAGAATTCGTTATCAGACTCTCAGGAGGCGGTTTGCGTTTAGAGGCGGCGTAGAAAGGAAAGAGCAGGCGGGACGACAGAGACGAGCTCGGCGTAGCGAGGACGACCAGAGAAGCAGGACCGCGCTAGAGGCGACACATCGGAGCACAGACTCTGACTCCTGCGATGACATCGATGACATATTTGCCTCTGCAGGTCTGTGAAGCCTGAAACCACTGACTGAACATCCCAAACAGACACGAGACGAACAGCCTGACCTCGTCTGAAGCAGAAGCTCAACTCAGAGTTCATCACTCCGCAATTTTAATCAGAGTTGAATGTTTATAAAGTATGGAAACAAGTGAAACCCCAGATTGAAACATGTTTTTAATTTACGTGCACCAGCCACTTCATTAGGTACGCCTGTTCCAGCTGCCTGTAAACACACATGTATAACTACTGGTTAGTGTCGAGGTATGCAGAAAAAGCATCTGTGGATGCGAAACATGTCAACAGGTAACGATCACAGCGAGTGTCAGTGCCGCGGTCGAAGAGGCCGAGGTTCTGTTTCACCCGGCTGGTTTCCTGAACATACCTGAAGGATGTTAACTGCAGTGTGGAAGCAGAGCCGTGATGAATTAAAGCGCATCTGGAGGCAATGATGATGCACCTGATACAGTGAGTGTATGAAATAAAATGTAATACAAAATAAAATAGCGTATGTGGTTGAAATATGTGTGATTAGAATACTTCAAATCTATGCAAGTGTTTGATGAGCATCCAGACCGAAGCCTGTGTTTACGGTTTGAAACACACTTCAGCTCCTGTCAGTCAGTCTCTACTGGAGCATGCATGCACTGCCGGCACGTTTATGTGAGCCCTTCTTCTTCTGACCGAAGTTTTTTATTCTGCAAAGGAAATTAAAATCAGTTTGTGCAGCTGTGCCAGTTTCTGAGTCAGAATTACGTTAAACGTCACGCGCTACAGATCTGAAGGAGGCTTTTACAGTAGTAGTTGGTGACACCAGCCAAGCCTTTAACCAGTGGATTTGGCTCCCCCTGGTGGACTTGAGGAGCAGCGCAACAAGAAATTCCAAGCCCGATTGATCTTTGGGAATACGTAATGATGCTCTCATTCTTGATGCTGCAGCAGGTGAGACGGCTCAGCTGTCAGCAGGAATGAGTCTGAGCCTGCAGTGGCTGCTGTTAGCAGACAGAGGGCACCGGTCCTAATCTGAAACCATGCAGGTATCTACTGCAGCGCCTGGCAGAGAACACTGCACCAAATTAGGAGCTAAAGGGTTTGTTTTGTTACAGCCACTATTCTTTATCATCACCCGCCAAAGAAAATGGAGTCGTCCCATCTGCGCCGACGCTGCAGCTTTTATCTCCGTCCGAGCTTCGCTGGGCGAGTTAGTGTCTCACATCAAACCGGCAGATCTGTTTGAGCACAATACTCTCTGGGTTAGTCAAGGTCCGCTCTTTTATTTTTTACACCCTGGAGGTAAGGAAAAGGTGCAGAAGTAAAATCTTAAAGGTCTGCATCATGTATGAGCACAGAAACTCTGAGCTGAGGCAGAACTTCATTCAGCTTGTCTCATTTATCATTTAAACCAAAAGTCTTACTTCTGTAATATTAGGAAACTTTTTCCTGTTCACCAAAATCCCCACACAGGTCTGCTGGTAAAATGAGCTTCTTATATGTAACATCAGTTACCTTGGACTAATGCTGCGTGTATCACAATAACTGTAAAGACAAATGCTAATGACCAATAATAAAAACACAACATACATCAAAAGCATTAAAGCACAGTAAGGTCTGCGAGTATTTGGTATTTGTACTGTTTCTTTGCACTTCTGCTTCTTTATGTATCAGGATGAGTGAACAATCATTACTGAGCGATCCGTTCTTGGAGGCTGAGCGTTAGCTCTGGTTCCACACGGCGGTCCAGGGTCAGAGGCTGAGGAGCGTTTGGAGCCGACTGAGACAAAACCACGTCAAAGGTTTTGAACTGACGTGGTGGCTGGTTACAGCTACACTCAGTCTGTAAACACATGAATGTCTCAGGAAGGTCAAACACACTGTGCGTGTGTAGCCGTGATAAAACGAATTTATATTTCCAGGTGTTCCATTGTCCAGTATTGGTGGACTGATTCCTGAATCCACTTACACCATTTTCAGCATCATTATCGGGCTCGGGTAGTGAGGCGTGTGCACCGTGTGCACCTCGGGTCAGTGTAGTGAGACCGCGCTGTCTGTCTTCTGTCGGCTGGGAGGTGTTTAATAGCATAATTGTAAATCGCTGGTTCTACACGGTTGAGTCAGAGCTGCAGATAAATCTGTATTTTGTAGGTGATTCTCCAGGGATTCATCACACAATAAGGCCTGACACAGGAGAGGGGGGATAAAGGTCTGTAGTCCCAGTTTACTGTTCTTCCATTTATTTTCCTCACACCTCAGCAGCAGCAGAAGGATTGTGCTTCTAAATGTTAAAAGGCTCTACTTTTTTATAGCATGGAGCTGTGTTATGGTCAACATTTATACTCTGAGGTGTGTTAAATTGATCACATCATTACCTCCACAGGAGGAAAAACGGCTGACGTGGAGTGTGTGTGCCCTGCGCTCCTCAGCGAGGCCTGGAGTTGAACAATGAAGGCAGGAAATTACCCAGACTGGATGAACCAGAGGAGCCATGCAAACGAATTTTTACTGATGTGAGCTCTGATTATAAACAATAATCTCACCTTTGCTTTTAATCTGGAAACCTGTGTGGTGTATCGGTTTTCTAGGATGACTAGAGAATAAAGAGAAGGATTAAAAAGTGTGAGAGCAGACGTTTCACGTTCACTGCTCGTGGTTTACAAGCTTCTGTGAGAACCTGCTGAGAGAGCTCACTGACATTTTATTGCCATCTCCATAAACGTGGTCTACAAAAGTCCCCGTCGTGCAGTTTCCATCCATTCATTTGTTTTCTATACGCACTTTTCCAAGCGGCACATCGCCCCATTACATTTACGCTGCCTCTGCTTTTGCTCGTTCGACTACATGAGCTTAAGGTCGACTGCAACATCCTCTTTAACAGGACTGAGTCTCAGCATCATACCAGGGTTGTATCTTCACATGCATCTGTACAAAAAATCATCAACGCTGTTCTGACGATATGTAGCCGTGGCGGTCCTTCTCCTGTGACGGGAATAAAACATTTTGAGTTTCTGTGAAAGCCAGTAACAGGCCATGTCTGGGACGCTCTCTTTATTTTGACTTAACTTGACTTTTGTTAATATTTAGTCAGAGGTCAGGGTTCACTGGATAGCTGCTGGTTTTATTGTTACAGAGCAGCTGATTTGGCATGTTTGAGCTACAGTGGGTGTTCCCCTGGATCACAGGCTGGACTGGAGGGCCTCTTTGTAACAGGTGAACACACCTGTCAGACATCTGTTGTAAAGTGTACGAGCTATTTATTAGTGTGGATGCTGATTAAACGTCTACAGTATTGTTCTTCTACTTTTCATCTTTGGTATGTTTTTGTACACTATCTCCTTCAACACCGTTCACCTTAGAAAAACCATTCAGCCACCGTTAGACTCCTCTTCTTTTGGACATGTGTACGTGTATTTTTCTCATTTTTAACTTTTATATTTTTTAAATTATTCAATTTTATTTAACAAAAATTACCATGCATTTCAATGGGAGAATCTTTAAATTCTCATTTAACTTCCTCACCTTTCAACTCTATCTATGTCGTCATACGTTGACCTACAGCCGCTATTCAAACTTTAAAATGAAGCCAAGACATGGAATGAACTCGTATTTATCTTTTCAATATTTTATTTTATTTTTTTTATTTTATTATATTTATATATATTTTACTTTTTCTTCAGCTCCAGTTTAGGTTTCATGCTTTTTTTTTCTTTCTTTTTTTTTTTTTACCCATT
>VUQR01017343.1:0-16513 GCA_015108515.1 Hemichromis elongatus
AAGAGCATTTCCCTTTAGAGTAGAAAAGACACAGACAAGCTTGTTACGTGTACACGGGCAGTCACAGAGCTGACCTCAGTGCGATGTGCAGCTGAGGCAAAGTTCGGGGACTCGTGCCCTGCAACTGTCCGGGCTTTATTTTATAGTTACAAATAGTTACACAAAAACTTGTCATACAATGATTGGATGAAGTGCATATCTCAAACAGTGGAGACACTAGGCACAGTATACAAAACAACTCCAAGTTATGTTGTGAGAAACACATCAGCAGACATTCTTGAAGCTGGGAACTCAGGCGGCAGTGAATCTCCTTCTAGTCTGCAGCCCGATAAGAGAGACTGCTGCTGAAGGTTCCTGCTGATCTTGCAAACCTCCTTTTGTTCACACAAAGGTTATTATTAAGACATAACAGTGAATGAAAGTAGTTTTCTTTAAAACGGTATAATCAACTTACTAAAGATTATATGTACTCGCTAAAGATTATATGTAGGTCTTCATGCAGATAAACTTATTGCTCTTATTCTCTACTAACAATTCCCTTCCTTATGTGGCTCAATTTTTTTTGTATTCCACCTTTAAAACCAGCCGGAGGAAGCATCAGCAGGAAGCCATTAATAAGCAGAACGAATTATGGCCTGTGATGAATATGAGTTTCAAGCATCATTACACACGCTGTCTTTGCACTGAACAGTGTTAAAGGAAACTGACATCTGTCGGTGAGAACAACTGGTCTAATGAAAAAAGGTAAATTAGGGTTAGGCTTAAAAGTCGGTGGATAAATAGCTGACTTCAAATTCCGGTTCTATACATATCCATGCTGTCTAAATGCTTATTTAAACTTACACATCACTTAAGCAATAAGTCTGACTTAGTCTTAAATCACACTACACAAGCAGAGCGCAAGCAAACCAGGATCTGTTACTTTCTGTCACTGCTATAGCACATATAATGAACATGCACAAATGCAGAAACTCAATCATTTTTAGGGCACAAGGTCTAATCCATCTTACTGTATTTGTTGTAAAATATATATTTGAAACATGAGCTTAAAAAAACAATAAGAAAAACAGATAAGATCCAACAGGACTCTTACTTAGATCAGCGTGAGAAAATAAAGGGATGGATTTACTGGTTATAATGCACTAATTAACACTGACTCAATCCTGACTTAAACATAATAATATTAACAGGGAAATGATGATATCTGTTCATCGTGTCATCTGTATCCATGAATATTTTTTTGTACTTCAAGTACAAGTTTGTTAGTAGTGATTTTAAATTAAATATTTAAGCACGGCGGGAGTGGTTCATCTACTATAGAGGATGCGAGTACCTCCCGGTCAGTTAACATACAATGAAAGGCAGGGTACACCCTAGGCAGGTCGCCAGTGTGTTGCAGGGATAACACAGACAACAATATGCACTCACATTCACACCTATGGGCAATTTAGACCGTTTAAAATCACCAGTTAAGCTAACCCAACTAGGTTATTTGTCTTTGGCAGGAAGCTGGTGAATCCATGCAAAGATGTAAAGTAAATTTAGTGTGAGCGAACAGTGCTAACCACCACAATGGTGCCCTGAATTAAAACAGGACACATGTGACTTCCTCATCCCTGCACATCAAACCCTTTACCTGGTTCATTAGTTATCTTACAAATATCTCAAAAAATGTGTTATCACGTGGTTCTTTTTTTTATATAAAACATAATGCATCATTCGCCTTTTTGTTGGGTGGTAGGTGTTTTTCAGAGGGGGAAAAAAAAGGGGCTATTGATTTGTCATGTCAGCACTGCGAGCTGCACCGCGAGCTCCTACATCAGCGCCTGTGCATGCATGTTTGCACCTGGATGCATCTCCGCCCCCGGGTTACTTTCAACATGGATGGGCTTGGTCAGTTTTTGCTATTAATGTGAGTGTGAAAAACACCAAAGAGTTCATGTCGCAGTGAGAACGAAGCAAATCTCGTTTTTTGCCAGTGAATAGCAGTGAAAACAAATAGAAGTCAGGTCAGTTCTGCTGTTATCGGTTTAGCTATGAGGAACAAACCCGTCCAATAAAATTACCTCCTGCTGAGCCACAAAAGCCTGCTGTCTTTTGTCCTCAGCTGTTTCCTCTTATTCCTAGTCCCTTTTTCATTTCTCTGGTATTTTTTATCCGCCTCTATAAAATGCTAAGCTTGCTGCCGGCTCCATTGCAGCACCAATTATTGCTCCTTGTAGGTCTTTTTATATCCTTTTGTTGCCTTCTTCCTAATCCCATGCATCCAGCCTTTTCCCTCTTTCTTCCTCTGTTATCCATCATCAGCTGGCAATTAGCCAATCAGCGATGCATATCAGGTTGCTAATGAAATGCATCCCCCCCTTTTCTCCTTCTCTAAGCCCTCAAATTAGTCACCATCTTCTCTTTCACAGCATTCCCCCAGTTTTATATTCCCCACATCATCGTTTTCTCTTCCTCTCCGTGCTCCGGGAGTTCATTTGTCCATATTTGACCTCTGATGAATGAGCTCATCTCTGTTTTTTATCGGCCAGCCAATCGATCGATGTCAAACCAGTTTAAATGTTCTAGGCTAGGTTTTCATCTTTTAAAACTCTAATATAAAGGATGCTGACAGGTTGAGCCACAGAGCTCTGGAAATGTAGTAGACTCCTCTCTCCGAGATTAGATGTGAATGAGATAAACTGACCATATCTTCAGCTGGTTAATGAGAAAGAAATACTGTCAGACTGTCAGCAGCCTTAGTAATGAACTCCCAGAGGAGCTCTGGGATAATATGGAAGCTTGGGGAATGCAACATATGCTGACAAATCAGTGAACAATAAGACATCCTAGTTAGGTTAACTGGTGTTTCTAAATTGGCTGTAGGCGTGGATGTGAGAGTTTGCAGTGATGGACTGGTGACCTGTTCAGGTTGTGCTCGGCTTCTCACCCAATTAAACACCCTTCAATAACTCTAATTTACATAAGCGGATAAGAAAATTGATGGATGGAACTGTATTGAAACAATTAAACTGAAATTAGGAAATTAAATATATTGCTGGATCTCAGAGTATATACTGTAAAAATTTTAAACCCTCATTAGCAAGAAAAGGGTCAGTCTAAATGTACTATGTGGACAAAAGTACTGGTCCACTTACGTATTGCACCAACAGGAGCCGCTCGGCTATGGAAATCCATGAAACCGCGAAGCTCCTGGTGTACGGCTTTTGTGCTGATGTTAATGCCAGAGAAGGTTTGGACTCGTAATGCTCCAACTTTGTAGGACTTTGTAATAATTACACAATATTCATGCAGCAAGGAGCAAAGTACGTTTGCAGTCGCTATGGGCTTCGGACAATACGAATGAATGCACCTTATAGGAAAGTATTTATAGCTACATGTTAACAGGATTTAAAATGGAGCCAATTTCTAAAAATTGGTTGCTTAACAGAGAGGTACCAGTTGTGCTAAATGGCTTAATGATCATTTCATAGCTACTGTTGGAGCCTGAGAAATGCCGGTAATCTCTATTGATCAGGAATGAGGAGATGAGCAGGATTTATGCTGTGTGTAAACTGCCTGCCAGTTTTTCAACAGATTAGAGCTGTTCCAAGTATTGTATGTCTGTCGATGTGTCCCTGTGTAAACAAATCCCAGTGTGTGTGTGTGTTTTGAGATTGTGTGGGTCTGTGAAAGACAAGTGTATGTCCCGGGTTAACGGACAAGAAATTGGGAGCAGCAGCAGTGAGACCCTGAGGTTAGAAACCATTTCCCGGTCCAGTGACCCTAAATTCAGACAGAGTATAGCCCTATCCAGTTATAGGAATAATATGTGATTGCAAGAGATGTGAAAGAATAGGGCAGAAAACTCTGAAGGTAATGAGTTTTTTTTTTTTGTTTGTTTTTTTTTGTATTTTAGGTCTGAGTGTGAGCGAGGAGCCTCCTCTTCATAGAGTGACGACTGGCACTGCGTCAACAGATCACCAGAGAGGGGCGCCGTGCCGCAGCAACAGCCTCCAGCCCCCCTCCACTCCGGCACTGCCTCGACGCTACCTGCCACCCCAGTCAAGAAGCTCCCCTGGAGGTCAGTCGTCTTCCTGGAAGAGCGGACAGTGCATAGAGTCTTTCTTTGATTTGGCACAGCATCATTTCTGCACTGCCACACATCAGTAAAAACCCACTAACCCCGTATAGTAAATGTAGTCAATATATATATATGTATTACATGCACATTTGTTCTCCATGGATGTGTGCAAAAGAGACAGAGATGCATGTTTCCAGTAACAGATTGTGTCCTATTGTCTCACGCTGTTGTCACATATGTGGTTTACAGGCACGCATTGTGCACATATGGTAAAATAATTAAAATATAATGAGAAATCCACATTAGTGGACGCACACTGTACAGTATAAACAAATGAGTGCCACCAGAAATAAGAGGATCAAATCAAATTTATTTCTATAGCACATTTTAAAAGACCAGTGTGCATCAAAGGGCTTCTCAATAGTACTGCAATGCGCAGGTTGGACAAATAACAAGTAACTGGGCACCAGGTTATTTAACATTTTAAAAGTGAACAAAAGGATTTTAAAATCGATACGGTGTTTGACGGGGAGCCAGTGTAAATTATGTGATCATGCCTTCTAGTGCCCATTAGGAGGCGTGCTGCAGCATTTTGAACTAAAACGCTGAAGGCGGGAGAGTCGGAGGCCCAAGTAAAGAGAGTTGCAATAGTCCAATCTAGAAGTGATGAAAGCACGGATACGTCTTTACGTGGTAAATACGGCTTTGCTTTAGAAATTTGGCGTAGCTGATAAAAGCTGGTTTTCACCGCTGTGGACGGATGAAATTGACCGCATCATGACAGCAGCTGTGTTCTCTTTCAAATCCATTTACATTATCACACACGGAATTAACACCAGCCGCCACATAGTATCACGCTTCACTCTGCCACATTTCCGTGATGTTATAAAAATGTCCTGTTTCTGCTTGAATAAACAACACAGAGCTCCGTGTTCTCTTCTGTGACTTAAGCGAAGTACATTTGAGACAGAACAATGCAGACATCGCTATCGTTGCCGACAGGTTCTTATCAGGGATGCAGACGGTGTCGTGGGGATGAGAAAATATCCTTCGCCCTGTGTGCCCTGAGCCGATACAGAGCGTGTTATGAATTATTGATGTAGAAAGTTCCTGTTGACCTGACTCATACCCTGGTTTTTTTACATTAGTGTTGCATTAACTTTTTAACTTAGTACAGACTCATAACGATAAAACAGAAAGTACACAATCTTTGAATTCTAAGGTTTTATGCATCGGGTCGTACAGTGAGATAAATCGAACTTCAGATGAACTGTGTCATTATTTATTATTTATTTATTTACCAGAAATGCAGAAATTGTGTGTGCATGGTTCAATAACTTGTAGAAACACCTTTAGCAGCAAAGTAACTAAAGTAGCCATTTCTCACTTCTGTCGTGATCACGTGTATTTCTGCTTAAGCCTGTAAAAAATAACAACTCGCGGTTATTTCACGTAAGAGACATCTGTATCTTCATCTGAACATGTTCCACTTGTTTGGAAAAGGTGCTTGTAGAAGCACGGCGCTCCGTGTAGGCAATGGGGAATGCAGTTGTGTTATCGTAAAAAGCTTCACAAGCAACAGAAGCATCTGCTGACCTTTTATTTCCAAGTAGCCCATCCAGATTTCTCGTCAGCACGGCGATGCGATGTGACAGTGTGTGGCAGTAAAGCTTCACTCTGAGAGCCACATTTGCATGATTTTACCAAAACATGCACAGTGAACACACACACACACACACACACAGTGTTGCCGCAGAGCAAAAGAAACCTCCAGGGTTATACGGGGATTTGTTCAGGATCAGAGGCTTCTTTCCCGTAACAGGTCTAATTAGCTCCTTTTCAAGGTCTCGCTTCCACTTTCCTGCCTGCTTCACACCAGTCTCCCTGCTAACCTCTTGAAACTTCCTTCCTTCCTACTTCTTTATTTGCATCACCTCTTTTTTTTTCTGCTCCACTTAGAATTTTCCACCCCAATTTTCTGCATTTTGAACTGCCGTGTGCTTGTTTCAAATCCAGCCACTTGCTCTTATATCTGCTCCACATTTCTGCAACTAGTTCTGCAAAAGATTCAATGTGAACTGAAAAGAAGGAGAATGCTTTTGAGGGCTGAAACAATTTTAATATATCATTGGGAGTTCCTAATTGTTGCCTGTCTTGACTACAAAGTGCAATAGTGCCACATAGACGAAGGAGGATTTTTAGCACATCAGCTCAGCTTCTTTTTGACCTGCATTCCTGCGGGACATAGTTATGCTACACAGCAGGGGGGATGTAGCTGGCGATGAAAGCAGAAGGGTAACTGGAAAGATTGGAAAAAAGTTAGGAGAGGAGGAAAACCAGCCACGAAATGGAAAAAAAGTAAAAAGAAACGATTGAGGCAGGCAGGCAAAGTTGATTTGAAACTCATGTGTGTATATCTGACATGTTGTACTAGCCAAATGTCGCCGTGTGGTATCCTGAGCCTAATCAACACCTTGTGTTGTGACAGTGAGCAGGAAGGAGTTTCAGCGGAGTTCAGAAGTCACACGTTCCCTCCCGTCATCCCCAAAAAGGCTGGCCGTGGTTCCTCCCAAACCTCAGTCTCCAGGTGAGTGTTTCCTCTTTGTTATTATGCAAAGTGTAGATATATGGAATGGCAGGTTTCTTTGTCTACAGTACAAAAAGAGGTGCTGGAAAAGTTTCACTCACACACGAGCGGGAAAAACTACTGATGGTAATATGGACCATGGCGAGTCGAATTGCACGCTAGGAAAAAAGCCTCTTCCAGAATCCCAGTGGCTGACTAACTGTACACTCTTCACCCAGAACAATAAAACCACCTATTGTATAGAGCTGCCTCATCTGCTCTGGGGTGTCCTGTGATGTGACCTATGTTCTTATCCCTGCCAAATTAAAGAGCTTGCATTTATTTCTAATACCCAGATGTGGTTGTGCACAGTTTGAGGTGGAGATTTATGATATTTAACAATTTCGTCTATGTTGTGGTTTAAACCATGCGGTCTGGAAAGAGCAGAGTAATGTTTCTTTTGGGACTGCGGAGAGAATCCAGATGTTTTTCCTAGCAGAGTCGAACACATCTCCTCAGGCCGCTTATTTTCTCTCTTTTAGTAAGTGCTGCTGTTCACCTTTGTCTTTACGCTACTTTCTCGGACCTCGTCTACTCCTACACGGTCCCGAAATGAAAACATTTTTCTTCTTTCATATTCCCAGCAGCCTTGGATTTTCTCTTGTTTACTGAAATCTGCAGACTGTTGTTCCACCTTGAAGTTGCTCTGGACACGATCCCAGCAAGATGCTAGTGAGGGAAAAGTGAAACCGATATTCACCTCGTGAATATCTCGGCCTTAGTATAGTTAAAAACACCCTGAAAACACACAGGCAAACACTTCCGTCTATGCTCTCCGCAAGAGCTGCCACTACCTTTTCTCATTGTTTCTTGCATCGTTACTTCTCATGCATCCACCTCTCCACTCTCATCTGCATGCTGCCTTCACACTCATCCATATAGGCTCATTTAGTATTCAGTATCCTCTCTTTAACCTTTCAAGTAGAACCTGCAGATGTCTGGGTGTGTGTGCACATGCACGCTTGTGCCTGAAAAAGAGGCAGCGAGGCATTTACTGAACATAAAGGAAAGGGATTCCTAATAAGGCTTCAAGGCAAGGAAAGGACATTGAGATCGATGGAGCACTAGAGCAATTGCTGACGCTTGCATTTTTTAAAACAGATTGCATCAAAACATCTCTGCATTTTTTTTATTTTTTTTTTACCTTTTGGTCTTTATTTCTGTCATTTTTTTCAGACAGCTACGCCTACTGATGTGTCCCATTTCTACCTGAAGCCCTTTTGTTATATTTGGTTAAACTGGTTATAGACATCAATCACAGGCCGCTCTTTTTCCCAGCGCCTAACATACCGACGATTTGTCATGTCCCGAGGCGTCCCATAGGAACGCGAAAGGTAACCTTCCGCGTCCCTATGATACACGCCAATAGAATGACGCTCCCGGCGGTAACACGCGTACCAGCCGTGTAGTCCAGCCCTAACCATAACCGTAACCTTATCCCTAACCTTAACTACAATCTTAACCACGTTATATAGTGTTTTCCAAAGCGGGTAATGATGAGAAAGTAAAAATAAATCTACATGTGTGGATTCATTCCAAACAATTTTCATGTTTCCTGATGTTTCCAAACATAGGGACTATTTGTCACGTGGCGTAATATGTTTTGCTTTGGGAACTCAGTTATTCGGTTCATCTGCAGCGACTCCAGCCTTATACACACACACACCTGCTATTCAACTCTAGCCATTCTTTGCTCTCTTTTTTTGTATTTTATCCTCCTCGCTCCCACCTCCCTCTAAACAATTTTCCACTCATTACCTGGGACCCTGCTCCCCAAGCCCATCCTTGTGTTGCCATGGAGACCACTCCCCATGCTCCAGCAGGCCTGAATTATATGGTTGAGGCAGGTGATTTGGTGCTTTGCTGTGATTTTTATTTTGTGCGCAAGCACATTTCCACCTACAGGCTGGTTTGTGAGTCTGTTGCTAACATAGAGTAAATTTTCTGGTGGACGCAGAGTCAACACTGTAACAAGGTGGCACGCAGGTTAATCGCTTTGCTTGGATGTCAGCTACGACTGAATGATTGTGCTTCTTCAGACACCGTTACTTTGATGTGCCCAAATGTTTCTTTACATATGCATGTTGTAAATAAGACACCCACGGTGGCATACTCTATATTACTGCTGCAGTGAAATCATGATTTGAGAGAAGTTTACACATTTATCAGGAGTTTAGATGGTTCATTGTGAGAAACTAGCTCACAATTACTTGCAGTCAATAGCACGTCCGGTCATTGATATAATACTAAGATTTTACATTATTAAAGAAAGATATATCCCATTATGTCTCATTATCTAAGATTGGGTGCATGACTAATTATTTACACATGTAAAGTAAGCAGTACATTAATGTGTTTCTGAGTGTTATAGCTTATGGGGATGCACCAGCTGAATTCTGATGTTTAAAATTTCCAGATTCTATCACTGATATTCATTCATTTATTTAGTTGCTATTTTACTGAACTGTTTTAAAAGTGTCTCTGCTTTTCGTCACACTGTCATTCAACACTTACCACAAAACTGATGTGACACAACAGATGTTTATTGGCTGATGTTCAGCTGATACACACACACACACACACACACACACGTGCTCATTTTAACCTTATTTGATTGTCTTTGTTGCGTGCAGCAGCCGTCCGGGGCTCCGCTCCCTCTGGGTCCCCTCGCCGCGTGGCCCCCCTGAGGCTACAGCAAGAACAGCAGGAGAACCTGCAGAGAGAGAAAGAGGAGGCTCAACAGAAAGAGAAACAGAGGCAAGCGGAGGAGAGAGAGAAAGAAAAGCAAAGAGAGGAGGTGAGTTAACGAGAAACTCTGCAGCACCGTTTGAGCCTTGCTCCGTTCTGTTCATTCCTGTATTATTCTGTGTCGCTTTTTAGGTTCAGAGGCTGCAGGGACGCTGTGAACAGCAGGAGATGCAGCTGAAAGCTCTTAGAGATGAGCTGAGGAAGACTTCGCTGGGTCTAGAAGCTTTCATTGTTACCACTCGGCATTATTGCCTTAAGGTAGCGAACTGGAATGACACTGTGCACAGTATTACTGTAATCACTGTATTACCTTGCCTCTACCACCGAAAAGGGCTCAAAGTTTCACCTGCCATCCCATGTAGATATACAGCATAATACCTCAGCCTTAGTGTTTACATCGAGCCTAAAATGTATGACACACGTGCACACAGTGCACGCGCATGAACTCAAGGGCACATGTGTTTTTAACAGCATGAAGTGTTCACAGCATGGTCAATGAGCTGCTAGATGAGAAACAGTTTGAACAGTGTGACTGTGGAAAGGGTCTACCAGAGTTCAGTGTGTCACTGATCTGGTTTCATGCAGCTGTCTGTCTACTAGAATGATTTAACCTCTGAGGTGCTGTGGCAGTAATACCAGGCTGTCGGGGGACTGTCTGACTTCTTTATGGTCATTGTCTGAGTGCTGCAATCACAGGTCCACACTGCAGATATACAAGACAGGGAGAGGACAAGTGTGACTTTTTGAGTGGATTTGAGCTCCCTCTGCTGGCACCAGTCAAAAACTGCAAACAGTTCCATACATCTAAGCCAGACAGTACTTTTTTTTTTAAGTGGTCTTGGACATCATTGGCTGCTTTTTCACTCATTTACAGTGCTGTCCATGTATCTGACCATTTTCTGAGGAATGGCCTTTTGTTTAAGCCACTTAACATTGACCCTATGAATCATAAAGCATAAAAAAGGCACCTGAACTTGTCTAGTGTCAAAACACAACACACAACTTAGCAAAAAAACCTATGAAATTGTATCTTTGGGCACTTTGTTATGTGTCACAAAAACACATTTTTTTTTCCCTTTTCTCAAGCAGAACCTGCCAAAACTACCAAAGACAACACAATCTGACATAAACAAGTATTTTTTGCACCAACAAGAGAACGCAAATTTGAATGTTTTAGTTCAAATCATTGTCAGCATGTATGAGAGAAGTACAGTGAACGTCTACAGCCATCTGTGAAACACAGTCGAGGCTTTGTCTCTGTCATCGCTTGAGGCTTCGATCAGATTTTGGTCCACAATGCAATAACATCTGGAAAGCCTCTGATTAGCAACAGCTTCATTTTTCAGCACGACAATGCAGAGCCCAGACCTCAACATTATCGAGGCAGCGCGGGATCATCTTGACTGAGGGAATAAAAGGCAACCGAGGTCCAAAAAAAAACAGCTTGCAACGTCCTTCAAGGAACCTGGGGAACTATTCCTCACAGCTAGTCTAAGAAATTACTAGAGTTCAGGTTGTGTTGGAGAATAAAGGCGGTCATACCAAATATGAACTTTTAAGCTCGTTATAGTTATATAACTCTGATTTTCCCTTATCATCTGTATTTCCATGGAGATTTCAATTCATCGCTGGTCAGTTGGTTTTTGGATAAATTTCAAATCAAAGGATGCCGTTCACAACGTTGGTTAACGAATCAAACGAATCAAAACCTAAACCTTTACCTTCCCATCAAGCTTACCAATAACATCCTAGTCAAAATGAATTGTGCAAAGCAGTAATACTCAATTTAAGCCTCCAGCTAGCCTTTTTACTACTTTACTACAGATTATTTGATAGATTCCTACAATGTTTATTTTTATGTCCAGTCTTTTAAATGTAACTAAAACATTCAGTACTGCAGCTAAATATATGACCGATCTGCCAAACACACCCAGTGTCAACATTTTCACTAAACTAATGTAGGTAAAAGGTCTGTAAATCCCAAAAGAAATCATTTCAAAGATAGACTATTGGCTTTCCATTCATTATTTAAACTTTCATTATTCACTTTGGCCAAATTCAAAGCCAGCCTGAGGTCATTTGAGTTTAAAAATTCCAGTTGATTTGTACTCTAACTGTGCTCTGTGTCAACAATTACGTTATGTTACATTTTTGTTTTTCAGAATGAAACCGCAGAAGAAAATCTAAGGAAGCTGTCCTCGGAAATGCAAAAGATCAGAGAGGAAATGGGTTAGAAGAAATCGTTTGATTAACAAAAATGTTGGTTTTAGTACAATAAGCGAACTTCACTGTGTAACAAGATGACAATATCAATAAGATACAATGTACTTCGTGCACAGCCTCAAACTCAGTGCGCTGGGAGAGACTCCAGAGAGAGAAGGCAGCGCTGGAGGTGGCGTTTGAGCGAGAGCTTCAGGAGCTGCAGCTGCAGCAAGAGGCAGAGCTGGCTGCTGTGGAGGAAGGACTCAGGAAGTGTCACTCGGCAGAGGCGGAGCACCTGAAGGCGGAGCATCGGTCAGAGATGGAGGAGTGTAGGACTCAACAGCAGGAGCAGGTAGGAGAAAGGCATCAGTGGGAGGAGACTGGTTTGTTTCTGTCATTAGCTGGCTTTAACGTGCACATGTATACGTGTGCGGCTGTGCGTTAGATCGAAGAGATGACAGTCAGCCATCAGGCAGCCATTCAGGAACTCAGAGACATGCATAACATCACCATGGCAACGCTCCACGAAGAGCACGCCCGTACCATGAGAGGTATGAATGTGGGGGTCGTTCAATTAAAAAAACCTGATACGATGCAAGCACTGCTGGGAGTGACGCCAGCTCTCTTCTTTTATCGTCCTTGTACATCTGCACGTAGACTTAAGGAAAGCTCACGAGCAACAGAAGATCCTTCTAGAGGAGGACTTTGACAAGCTTAGACTTTCTCTACAGGTATGATACTGATAAATGATCTTTCTTTTAGGTTTAAACATAGACGTTCATACTGGTAGAGTGTGCAATCTTGTATTTGTGTGTGTGCATTTTCTCAGGATCAAGTGGATACTCTCACCTTTCAAAACCAGAGTCTGAGGGACAAGGCCAAACGCTTCGAGGAGGCTTTGAGGAGGAGTACAGATGAACAGATAGTTGTGAGTAAATAGGCTACATCTATATAAAAGGGCCCAAACAGAAACTTGGCTTTTATTCAAACACTCCCTTTGATTCATTTATTTTTTAATGCGCTTGTTTTATGCCAGGATGCTTTAGCGCCATATCAACACATCGAGCAAGACCTCAAGAGTTTGAAGGAGGTCGTGGAAATGAAGAACCAGCAGATACACCAGCAGGAGAAGAAGATCTCTGATCTGGAGAAAGTGGTAGGCTCAAATAAGCCATCTTAACCAGCATCTTCTACACTACGTTTTCCACAAATTGACGCTATTTCGAATAGACGGGAAAGTCGGTGTGGTCTGTATGATGATAGTTTGCGGTGTGGTTGTTTTCTGCTTTTGAGCAGGCCCAAAAGAACGTGTTCCTCGAGGAAAAAGTGCAGGTTCTGCAACAGCAGAATGAAGATCTTAAAGCTCGCATTGAAAAGAACCTAGCCCTGTCCAGGTGAGAGGCATCAAGTCATAATCATTGGCGTTAATGCTCAACGTTCACTCCAGTAGGTGGATTCAGATACAACCTTTGAGGTTAAAGTTAACATTACCTTCCTTTTTGTCTTCTTCCCTGCAGGCATCTGTCTGAGGAGAACGCAAACCTCCAGGAGTCCGTCGAGAAGGAGAGCACTGAGAAGAAGCGCCTGAGTCGGAACAACGAGGAGTTGCTGTGGCGTCTCCAGACCAGCCCTCTCGTGTCTCCGGCGTCCTCCCCACTTCACCGCTCCTTCTCTACCTCACCACTTCCCTCATCCCCATTATTTTCCTCCTCACCTGTAGCAGGGTGTGACTCCCCCACTCACTGCCATGGCTGTTCCCAGCAGGCCCAGTACTCCTCGCCCTCCCACAGAGCTGCTGCTACCAATCAGAATCTCTCACCAGGACCAGCCACACCCACACACAGGGCAGTAACTAATCAGAATTACTCCCCCACCCATGTCACACCCACGCACAGGGCATCAGCCAGTCGCTGTAATTCAAATACTTCTCTCAGCTCTTTGCAAAGATAAGCTCCTTTCCTTCTAAATTGACTAACGTCCCTTTTTTCATTCATTTCTCTTTCCCCGCCTTCAGTTTGTTTTTTTGTTTATTCCTTAACGTAAAAAGCATTGAAGTGCAAACGTGTGGTTTCCAGTCATCACAGCATAAACTGGACAGACTGTACACTCAGTGCTAAAGCATTGAGGTTACACAGTCCTGTACTTTTATCAGCCTCTACAGCTGTTGGTGTCCATCACGTGAATGTATCCTCCTACACAGAAACACAAGGTGGATACATACTGTGACAATGTAAGTGAAAAAAAAAAGCTCAGTTCCTTTTTCCAAGCCTACACTTTAACTGAAATAGTCTTGACCTGTAGGCTGTAGATAATGTATGATAACGGCACAAACAGTGCTGTAAACCTCTCCTGCATGGGTATATGTGAGTCCTGCACAGTCCGTAGTGCAACAGATGGAAAGTAGCACACCGCTGGAACCAGAACTCATCCTCTGGTGTGGTAAGAACACAGATATGTCAGCTAGGTAAAATAAGCTATAATTTCTGATTGGGATTAGTTTCCCGTGCTTTCATGAATTCATTTAATTATTTTTCCTTTCGTTGGATTGTATCTAAAAAAAAAAAAAAATCCCTTACAAAGCGCCTTAAACTCGGTCCTGCAACCTCACCAGCAGAGAACGACCAATGTTTTATTTATAAAGGACTTTGGATAAAGAATTGGTTTGTATGTTTAAAAAAAAAAAAAACAACCCAAAAACAAGTCATGTTTCTTAGCCTCCTCAAATTGTATTTAACATTTTGTAATTGCTTAATTTTAGCTGACAGATTCACTTGTGTGGAGCAGCCCTCCTTGGAACCCCAGCCATTTTTATCAGCAAAACACAAAGAACTTGTGTCTTTTAAACCCTTGCCAGGTCTTCCTACACATGAGCTACTCCTCACTTCTGGGATCCCTCAGGTCAACTTGCAAAAACTATGTCTGCCATTTTGGATTTACCTCAGTGGGAATGTGCCGTCTGCTGTGTCTCCAGCTCAACGGCAACGTCAACAAAAAATCACACAGCTACCGCGGAGCTCAAAGCTAAGGGGGGAAAACCTAGCACAGGAATCACTGTTTTAAATGTTGTGGATTTCTTTATAAAGTGACGTTTCTGTCTAATTTATTACATGTGTTTTGCTACTTAGCAAGCATGTACTGTGAAAGTCTTCCAGTATTAACATGAAACTTATTATTGCTGTGATTTCTCTATTTATTAAGCTCGAGGTGTGAGGGAGATAAATGGTGTCGGTTATCACCTGTGGGTCACAAGTCGAACATGTGATGTAAGTGAGGAGAAGCGGATATACTGCGTATTATGTGACTGGTTGTCTTCACACATGCAGTTTTTTGCAAAAGTTTTGCGCCTCTGAGGAGACTGCAAAGTTTTTGAAGCGAAACCCTTTTGTTCAGGCCCCGATGCCCACATTCTTGTTTCTTTAAACTAAGAAAAATTGCAACATGCACAGAATCTATCTTACTATTTAAAAGCTAGCTTACTTTTAAAACAGCAGAACTTTGTTACCTTAACAGACCTTAAGGATTTTTATAACACAACATGCTGTAAAGAATGTAATTTGCCCACTGATGCACAAACTTCTGCAGAAAACTGTACATTGATGGTGTTTTATGGTTAAAATATAGTATCTATAAGCTATGTAAATCTTCAAAAACGAACCCTCTGTTTACCTCTTTGTGGTGTAGTACAGTAACGTAGTCCTTTCTCGGTCTGTTAACTTCTTCAGATATTCTTCTGGTTTGTTTATCTGAACGACACTTTTTATTCTTTGATTATCATGTTGTAAACGTTTGCAAGCTACGCTGGATTTCCGGTGTGCGAGAATATATTGTTCAGGGATTTGTTTTCTAAAATTAGATTAGAAATCCTTTCTTTTTTATATATAAAGAGAGAGCCTCTCAACACAGCATTATACATTTCCAAGATATTCCCCAAGATAATTTTCCATTTATATAAAATACAACAGAGAAACCAACAACTGATATATAGAAATGAGAATTATTTTATAGCATACAGTATGATATACCTGCCTCCTGTACTGTACTCTACAGATTAACTTCCCCTCAGGGTCTTAATCTCTCGTCCAGCTTCGAACAAAACAAGACTGAAGTTGTGTACAGTATAATCTCAGTGATTTACTCACAAATAAACAACAAAACAAAGCTAAAAGTAGGTTCAGACTATATGTTAAAAAGGGGCCACTGTAAATACATCAGGCCCGGGCGAAAAGATGAAGTTGGCAGCGCTAATGGGAGCATGAGTTAGATGTAGAAGCTGATCAAATATTGTTAATAGTTAAATAGATGCATGAAGGGGTGGGGCTACGTGGGAGGGG
This sequence comes from Hemichromis elongatus, assembly GCA_015108515.1. Taxonomy (NCBI): domain Eukaryota; kingdom Metazoa; phylum Chordata; class Actinopteri; order Cichliformes; family Cichlidae; genus Hemichromis; species Hemichromis elongatus. Next base: position 15,974 of record VUQR01017343.1, read on the forward strand.
GGGCACCGATTCTTAACATTTCTAAAACCGCCCCTGGTTACATCTTCTGCTCACTTAAGGATGAAAGATGTTACCAGCATGTAAAATTTACAGCCTTTCTGAGTTCCCAGTTTTTCATTACCTTTAAGTAGAGTTGTATTTGCTATACCAGCACTTCTGACAGTCCTGAGGGGGAAAAAAAAGAAATAAAAAAAAAAAAAAAAAAAGGGGGGGGGGTCTGAATTGTGACTGATTTTGTACCTATACTAACAGTTTTTGAGAATGTCAAAAAGAACATGCCAGTCAGAAAGTCACTGTGTTTTCAGTTTTTTAGGACCGCGATTCACCAACACTGAAAGATTCTTTAGGTTTCTCCCTAAAAGTTACTTAAGCTGCAAAAAAACTACAGTCAACATGGATGCAACAAAACTATTGTTTACAAGTGACAGTGCAAAGTTACCGGTGTCGCATTTGATAAATATTTCAAGATTGAATGGACTTTGATTTCTAAACAATGAACTGGTATTGTAGTGACCCTTCAATGTGTCCTGTGGACATCTT
>VUQR01017345.1:0-13600 GCA_015108515.1 Hemichromis elongatus
GGCAGTAGACACAGTTTGTCGTGTTCGTGTGTGTGATTTCCTCTTGTGGGACCTCTCTTGACCGCAGGAAATGTTCAAAATCCTCCTCAATGTCTTCTCCTTACCGTACCGCACTTTTTTTTTTTCCTCCCATGTCACTTGCGGGGCTCCGTACATCAGCAATCAAAGCTATTTAAAGGCAGAGAAAGGCACGTGCTGGTGCCAGGTGCCATGTAAGTGGTTGCAGCTAGTGAGCTGTGTGTATGTTGCAGCTAGTGAGCTGTCTTTTGGTTGTTGCTTGCTCCTGCTCAGTGGAAAGGAATGTGTGTTTGGTCACCCATCTTTTTGGACTTACTTTTCAATTTACTGACCAACCCTTGAGTTTTGTTTTTTTTAAATGGTGATAGCGGCTTGCCCGTCTCTTTTAGTTTAGTTATTAATAGAAGCTTCGATAAAACTCTTTAATTTAACCATTTTGCCTCTGTCTCCTCTTTTCGACCCGGCACTTTTTGTTACTTCCCTCTTATCGCCTGGACCCTTTGGGGGAACGTAACAGCAACCATAAATAAAAAGTGATCTATAGAAATTATTGTTTGCTATTAAATGTACATTAGTTTTTGCATTTTCTTATATAATCCATGTCCTTCATTGAATACTTTAATACTGTGAAAGAAAAATCATCTAAGAAAACATAAACAAAACTTAGGCAACACAGACACTGGTTTATATGGAAGCCAGAGGTAAACAATCAATAAAACACCATCAACACTAATGAATCGTATTTACTTGCAACGCAGCCCAGGAAAGCAACGCAATAGCTGTAAGAATTAACAAATAAGCTTGATAAGCCAAAAAAAGAAAACAAGCATATAAATGCAGAAAAAATATTGGTACAAAAGCAGCTATGCACTTGCTGTTATGAAGGACAGATTTAAAATGTGTTGATGATGAAATGTGTTGTACTGTACATTCACATAGTATTTAAAAGCAACCCAAAACATGTATCCCTGCTGTATGGTCACAAATCATGAAAAACTGGTCTTATCTACAGTAATGCTCATACTTGTAGCCCAATATTTTTCTCTCTCTTGGAATTCGGATTTTTTTTATGTTTAGATCTAGCTGCTAGTTTGGTAAACATCATCTGACTGGAGACAGTACTGGGCTATCATCGTGTTTAGTGCTACTGTTAGTCGCAGTTTTTATCCTATAGAACTAGGATAAACACATACTTAAGTCTAAAAATAACATACAATTTTTTTAAAATTTGTAGTCAGGGAACAGTTGACTGTTAATTAGTCTTAACAGTTGCTAAAGCCTATACTTAGGGCTGGACCAGGTGACCCCGAATCCTCCCTTAGTTATGCTGCAATAGGTGTAGGCTGCTGGGGATTCCCATGATGTATTGAGTTTTTCCTTTCCAGTCACCTTTCTCGCTCATTATTTGTTAATAGACCTCTCTGGCTCTATTCCACAGCATTACTTTCATCCTGTCTTCCTTCTCTCTCCCCAACCGGTTGCAGCAGATGGCTGCCCCTCCCTGAGCCTGGTTCTGCCGGAGGTTTCCTCCTGTTATAAGGGAGTTTTTCCTTCCCACTGTTGCCAAAGTGCTTGCTCATAGGGGGTCATTTGATTGTTGGGTTTTTCTCTGTATGTATTATTGTAGGGTCTACCTTACAATATTAAGCACCTTGAGGCGACTGTTGTTGTGATTTGGATTTTAATTGAATTGAATAGTCTGATTTCCCCAAAAGCTATATTATCCTCACTGACTCTATCAGCCATGGCCTGCTATGCCATTAAACTTGCAGCTTAGCAGCTGAATAGTCTTCCTCCTTCTCCAGACTTAACAGTCAATCTGAAAGTAATTCTGAACTGTCGAGAAAAGTTGGTTTCTAAAACATGTTGAGCATTTCTACAAGTGGAGAAATTAACTAAAAATGGAACCTGTGTAGGTTCTACTGTCTGTCTCAGCTTCCCCAGAGACCCGGTTAAGATATAGAGCAGTAGAGGAAATTTTATTGCCCCCCGATTTTTAACACTCGAGTTCAATCCAAATGCTATTAAACCGTTACTAATATATGGATATAGGGTGTTCCCTAACAGAGTCAAGTTTGTTTACAGACAGTTTTTAATTTAATTCAGGTTTTGTCTTTCCTAAATAAACCCAGTGCTGCACATTTCACTCTCCACCACCTATCATTTTCAGGTTGTAAAGGCACCTTGAGGGCAGATAAACATCATGAAGATCTCTCGCACTAATTAAGCTCAAAGTTGCCGTCCTAGCCAGAAGTTCCAAATTTGAGTGGGCCGATAAGCTGGGGCTAAATCACTGCGTTTCCACCCCAAGGCAGTGCAACAAACATCAATACTGCATTTTTAATGGAAATAAATGGGGGCATGCATAATTTGTGAGTACTATGATGTGCATTTGTTCCTTACAAAAGAGACAAGCCATACTGCACTCTGCTTAAGTTTGAAAATCTTCATTTCTGCAGTGACACTATATGGGCAGCAGATGGATGTTATCGCAGTGTGCCACATATGGTCATGTGACATAGCTAGAAAAATGTCTTAAAATGTAAATCATTTACTGTAATAAAAACTTAAATAATGTCCATTATTGTCTCAGTGCATATTGTAAATATTAAATTAATTATGAGCAACTAAGGCTGCAGTTTACTACACAAATGGTTTGTATTTATTACACTCACTGCACTCTTCTTCACCCCTTTAAAAAATAGTAAGATGAACTTACTCAGGGATAAAGTTATTACTACAGTCGCACAATTGGTATATTTTCATACTGACTTTGTTTCACGTGCTAAAAAAATTAAAGTATGCACTTTAACATATGACAGACAAACTACTGGCAGGTAGACACTTTCTTGCTCTCAGTTTTGCTCCTAATTAGGGAATTTTTTACTATCAGAAACTAAGAGACAAGGTGTGACTGCATCTTTTATTATGGTAGTTCCTCTGATCTCAAGGGACAACATAGCATGGCGTAAAATCAGAGCAATGAGCGTCACAAGAAGAATAGAAATAAAATAATTGGGTCTTTTGGTTTAGACATACCTCTTCTGCTCTAGTCTGTTCAAAGGCGAACTCCATGGTGGGCACAGCCAATTGGTTGGCAAAGAAACTCACATCTCCAGGCAACTGCAGTGAGCTGACGTTGGGTCCAGGGCAGTTTCCGCCACGAATACAACTCAGTAACTGCCTCTAACAAAGAAGAGAAAGGAATAATGGGAATAAAACCACAGTGAGAATAGAGAACTAATTGGTGGAAAGATTACGAGAAGAGACAGCAAAGTCTTCAGAGGTAAGTATCGCCACTTAGAAGTCATTTTGGTAACATGCCATGCAGATATTTTTTGTCTAACAAGACTGGGCTCTCAACTAAATAAATGTGCAAAGTGCAATAAGTGCACTTTGAATGGTCACTGGGACATGAAAGTGTATAAAATAACAAAACAATTGTCTTTGATCCTCTCAGAGTTGTTAAAATTAAGTTTTATAAAAGTATACCTGTGCCAAACGTGCAGTCTTTTATGGCCTTATTGCAATTACATCAGTGGAACAAATAATACATCTCGCAAAGCACCAAAGATGGTGCTAGGCAAAGCACCAGCTTTGGAAATGGGTATAAAAAAAAATGTCCTATAACCAGTGTTGGGGAGTAACGGGATACACGTACCGCTGTTACGTATTTAAAATACAAAATATGAGTAACTGTGTTCAGTTACAGTTACTGTTTAAAGAGGCAGCATTCAGAATACAGTTACTTTGTTGAAATAAATGGATTACATGGTGGTCTTTTCCTGTTTCATATGTTAGGCTATGCCCTCTCTGGTAATTCCACGCTGGTGGAAACACAAAAGTAACACGCAATGAGAAGCTCTAATGCCTGTGTCTCCTCTCACGGCCCATTTCACCCTTGCGGCCTGCATAATGACGTGAAAAAATGTTTTTTGAAATATTATTCAAAAAAATGTAATATGAAGGCAATAGACAGAGTGTTAAAGGCATAGCCTGAAAGACTGTAGCCTCATGGGTAGTGTAGTCCGTGCTCCAGGGAGAATTCACTGCCATACCCGTTATGTGTCTGTGAGCGCGAGGGAGGGAGAAAAAGGAGAGTCGAAAAGTGTCACCGACCAGAAACGGGAGGTGGAAGCATGTAAATATAATAATAACCACTGGAGCTAAAAACAGTGCCTGATGAGCCCACTTGTAAGTAAGCTGTTAAGACTCGACTGTACATTGTGTTCGTGTTTTCCTCTGAAACAATAAGTTCAGTTGGAGCAGCCTTTCAACGCCTCTCTCTGTCTCTCACTACCAAAGTTGACCCAGACAACAAAGCTCATCAACCGGGCAATAGTACATTCATGTAGTTGTAAAAAGCATGTTAATATATTAAGTGATCTAAAGTATTCAGAATACATTACTCTCATTGAGTAATGTAACGGAACACATTACAAAATACATTCTGGGGCATGTATTCTGTAATCTGTAGTGGAATACATTTTAAAATGTACCTTCCCAATACTACCTATAAATACCCCATAAATCATTACACCACCACTATAAGTTTGAACCAAGCATATGATGACTGGTCCATGTATTCCTGCTGTTTACTTCAAGTTCTGATCCTACCATCATGACAACCAATAGAAGCAGATTAGCAAGTTCTGCACAGACTGGCACCAACAAAGATGTCACGTTCAAAGCAATTTAAAGCACCTTTCTTCCTGATGCTTGGTTTGAACTTAAGTAGGTCATCGTGACCCTGTGTACATGCCTAAAAGCAGTCAGTTGCTGCCATTGGCTGATTAGATATTTTCATAAAAAAGCAATTGAACAGGTGGACCTAATAATGTTTTTGATGAGTGTATATTGGATTACTCAAAAAAAAATGTATTTAAACCATAGCTCCTTTTATTAAGCTCATTAAAACTACAATGCGGTTGCAGGCGCTGAATAATAATGTTTGACTTGTCTTTATTAGGGTACTAAATCAAACTTATTTACAATTTTCCTCAAGTGGTTTCCTTCCACTAACGAATGTTCTACAATTATTGTAACAGCAGCTGCTTCTCTTAAAATAGCAAATAACACCGAAAAGCAATAAAACCAGGTGACAAGCCACATGTTAGCAGTAGTGAACTGTGTCAAAAGCTAGAAATGTGCAATTATCTACAATAACAGTTTCATATCATCATAGCCCCAAGAACAATATTGTATTTAGCAAAACATATACCCATATCTGACAGTATTCATTAGCTTCAGCTATAAAACTAATATGAATTTATAGACTTTTTAACTTTTATTTCTACTTTTTCCATCGGTGTCTAAGTTGAAGTGGTAGCTCATATTCCAGAAAAGATTTTCCAGCTCCAAACACTGTGCAGTATAGAATACAGTGCAAAAATATGCTACATGTAATTTATGCTTAAAAACATGCTAAACTCATCAACAGAGGTGTTTATACTGTAACTTTGCTAATAAGAACACAGATACAGTTGTGATAAGATATGCCAAGAAAACAGGAATAAATATTTTGTATATGTATAGTTATATTAAGTATGGTAAAAAAAAAATTAATATTATGTTTTTTTAAATAAAAAATGATATAGTCTAATACAGTGGTCCCCAACATTTTTTGCCCCACAGACCGGTTTATGCCCGACAATATTTTAAGGTGTCACAGATAAATACAAAAAAATAAAACCAGCACTGGTACCAAAAAAAAAAAGGAAATTTATTCCTAACACACGGGAAAAAACCCAGGGAAACTGAGTTAATGATAAAAACAATAAATAATAACGATAAACCAGGGTGGCTAACTCTAGAGTCGTTTTCCTGCAGGTTTTAGATGTGTCCTTGATCCATCATGGCTGATTTAAACGGCTAAATTACCTCCTCAACATGTCTAAACTAATCATTTGATTCAAGTGTGTTGAATCAAGTGAGATCTAAAACCTGCAGGACACCGGCTCTCGAGGCCTGGAGTCGCCACCCCTGGACTAGACTAATGTGAGACTATAACTGCAAACCAGTGCATATCTCATGTATATCTCAGGAACTTGTTAACTTTGGTTTACACAAAGGAAAATGTAATTCAGTTTTTTGCATAACCATCTATATATTTTTAAATCACCATTCCAGGTATGAAAAAAAAGTTTCAAGGCTGAAACTAATAACAATTCTCAAGTACAAGTGTAAATTGTGCTAAGTATAGTTTAGTGCTTAGATGGAGGCTGGACGAGGTGAGGGTGTTATTATGGCTAATTGCACAATTCATACATTTGTCACAGTTCACCACTAACATGTGGCTTGTCACCTGGGTTGACTGCTTTCTGGCGTTGCTCATAATTGAAAGAACAACACAGCTGCTGTTGCAGAAATTGTCGAGACTAAAGTGGGTAGTGGAAGGAAACAGAATGCAACAGTCAATCAACTGGAGGCTTATCTCAACTGTCCATATCCTCTGTGCCTGCCTGATGTCACTGTGTTCTTCTGTCACATTGCATTTAATTAGAGTTTCCTTTTATCAAGGTCTGTCAAGGGGAAAGTGTTCTGGTGTCCAATCATCCCTGCCGCTGCCACTAACACAATGTTGTCAACCTTTTCTGTTTTATTCTTTCTAAAGCCAGTTGCTCTCTAAACATTAACTGCTGCTGTGACACATCACCACTCCAGCTGAATGAAGGCCAGTAAATAATACCTCTAACCTTGACTCACAATTAAATTTCCCTTTAATCACACACTTTTTTTAACTTCCACAAAAAGACTGGAAGGACAAGAACATCCACGTGGATATCAATATTCATGCAGGGCATTTCATTACCTACTTACGGCTGATTGTGGGAGTTAACAGGGTGGCACTGAAAGCTTGTTCATGTGTGTACAATTTAAAACTTGATTGAGAATCATAACGAGGAACTTGTACACAGAGGACACAGTTACCACAATATTGACTGAAGTATTTGGCTTTCCATTTATTGAAAGGCACGTATTAGTGTAGGATTCAAGCAAAGGTTTAAATGTGAAGGCTCTAAATTTCAGTTTTCTTCTTTGTTTGGAGGAAATCACTCCATGCAGTGACAGTCACAGCTCAATCAAGGAAGAAAACTTTACTAAAGTTAAGCTTTATCAACAGAAAAAAAATAGACTCCACTACTGAATAAGCTGGAAAACTAGGAGAGCATCCCTATGTATGTGGCCAATGTGCACTCAGATCTTAACTACTTGAGAATCCTGGACAAACATGTGCTGTTGGACAGATTCTTCTTAGAAAATAAATCCCAACTTCCTTATTTCAGAGGTACCCAGATAGACTGGTCAGAGCGGCCATTGGTCAGTTCAGTTCAGTTGTTATTTAGACAATTGTGAGTGAGTCTTTTGGCAGTTATTTTTTATAGCTGGTTTACTTCCATGCTTAATTAAAAATACCTTCTTTAGGAGAAATAAGACTGGACAAGCCTTCAGTCACTTACCTGTCTAAATCTGGTCAGTGCTATGCTCACTTTACTACCTTTGAATGCAACTGTCAACCCAGAGAGCTAGGAGAGCAGGGAGAACGACAAATTCACCAAGCTGGGTTGGCGACTGTCTTGAGGGGAAACTAGTCTGTCTCTATACTGGACTTGAATAAAGTCACTGAGTCCGCAACACTGGGGGGGTTTTAAATGTGGCCTATTGGAGTAGCCTAAATAGTCTAATGCACAAATGTCCCCTAAAAAAACTACCTCTAGTTCATGTGTATATGATTGATTATTGGATATTTTCAGTAAGAAGGGAGACTAATTTGACCACTTCTGCAATCTCGTTTGATTTGAAACACCTGGATGTATTGTAGAGGGTGCATATCTGATCTGCTTTTTGTTTGTGATAACAACTGGCCCATGAAAAATCTCTGCTGAAATTGTCATGGCATATCTGACATGGTTAATTATTTGTCAAATGTGTTTTTATTTCAATATTGTCTCATTACAGTATCATTTTTTTCACAATGAGAAGACTCCTCTGTTGAATTAAGCAGACTGAAGATACTTGTGTGAGACAAACTGACCTTACATATAGGAATATGTTCATGTCTTCAGTTTAACCTGTAGGTGTCACGGCTGCCGGAGCGAGCCATGAGGTGTTGTAGAAAATGAGGAGGACCCAAGATGCAGGCAGGGTCGAAGAGTGGAGTGAGGATTTATTTACAAAGGTGGCAGTGGCAAAAACAAGCGACGAGACATAAGGATTACAAAGGGAACCTAAACTGGGGAACACTAAGAGTAACTAACATAATCAGGACATAACAAGCCAGGCATGGAGCGCAGAGAGATGCAGGGTAACTTAAACAGGGTAAACTAAACAGACGATCCGACAACGCGCATACACCGACACCCACTATATATACACACATGAGGTAATCAGGTAAATGACACACAGAAGGGGAGCACAGCTGATTCAGATTCACACATGACGAGACAAGGGAACAAGCAGACGCGCTACACCGGGACTTTCAAAGTAAAACACACATACGCACAGACATGAGTTTGACGTAGGACATCACCACAGGGAGGGAACACACACAGGCAGACATACAGAGGGCGCACAAGCAACAGTCAGAGAACTACATCAAACTCAAACGTGTGAATATATTAAACCAACTACAAAATCAAAGTAAAGAAAACACAAACGCTGGGTCACCGACCCAGCACCCTGACAGTAGGATGAAATCTGTAGTTGAAATGTCATTCAATAAAATAAGTTGGTAACAGTACATGTATTTTATCTTTCTTATTTTCTCTTTTAAGTTACTTGTAATTAAAGATGACACATTAGCATTTACATCTAACTACGGATGTGTTTTTACAAAGTAACTAGATTTTCTGGGAAGTTTGAACATGACTAGCAGCAGTAGTTAGTAAATTTGGGATATGTTTAATTGCCTACGACCTGGCAACAAAACATATTTATTTTATTTTATTTTGCCTTTATTTAACCAGGTTAGTCCCATTGAGATACAAGATCTCTTTTGCAAGGGAGACCTGGCCAAGACAGACAGAGCAGTAGCACAAGTTACAACATTAAATACATTCACACTTTAAATCAATTTCTATGTAAACTCAATTAAAACATAAACATACAGATAGATTGGATTCAACTGACCTCATCAGAGTCTTAAATCTGCTCAAGGAAATCAAACCCTTGATTTTTAGATCCTTCTGTAATAAATTCCATGTAGATGGAGCAGCAAAACTAAAAGCCCAATCCAAACTAATATCCCAAATCAAACAACACACGTAGCTGTTGTCTGATTCTTCTTATAAGACAAGATATATGAGTCAAATCTTACTCAAGCTGAAGTCATTATGACTTTAGTCTAAGCTCAGAACCAGAAAAAGGAGACAAACATCCCGCTACTACAAGAAGTAGAGACAATAAAAGTTGTAATTCATTCAACTGATCTGCAATCAACGCTATTCTAAACTTCTAATGTCAATGCTTGAGGCATTAATTCAACTCTATGAACATTTTGAAGCCAGTGCATGGATAACACTGAGAAAATCTTACTGTTTTCTTTCATTCATCAAGGTAAATTCATGTTACAACTGTAGATGTGTAAATATTAGGGCTGTCAGCATTAATCGCGTTAAAATGGCGTTAACGCAAAACCCGCAAAAACGAGCTTCCCGCGCTAACTCGATTAACGCATTAGGGCCGTCCAGCCCCACACAAAGGCGTTTTGCGGTAACTCGTTACCGGAGATTTGCCGTATTAACGCGGGTTTTGTGTTAACACAATTTTTACACGATTAACGCTGACAGCCCTAGTAAATATAGCTGTCCACAAATCTTTTTTGTTGTTTATTGAAATGTATTTCATTTGAACTTAATTTGCACAAAATTCTGATTAGAGAACTCACTGCCATTACTGAAATTATGGAATTTGACAGACAATGATGATTTACATTTAGTTCACATCCATGAGTGGTCACCCATGACACAAAGAAAAAAAACAATGTTGTTTCTTCCAAGACAAGACAAGACGAGACAAGAGCTTAGGAAAAACCTTACAGGTGTATTCACTATAGATCTAAAAACAAAGTAGTGAGCAGGATAAACAATTGTTACTTTATGCATTGAAAGGGTCATGAATCTGGTTTGCTATCATTATTGCTATTTGCGTCTATTTCAAACTGGAATTAAATGTGTCATGTTAAACAACAATGTGCTATGTCAAACTACTGACACGTAGATTGAAAACATGAATTATTTCCAATGTAATCTTGCAGTTTTTTTCATTTCCCTAATTCTTTAAGATGGAAAAAAGTCCATATATAAGCAATCAAGCAATTCAGGCAACATGATTTCCACCACCCAGTTGTGCACGTCTATGGTTTTTAATAGAGAATAGAGAACTAATTATAGTACATTCCAGATTGATAAGCAGAGGAAAAGAACACGGCTGGAAAAGTATATATTTTGGAAAACAACAATCTAATTGTGCTTTACTTACAGTATGTGCAGTTTTAACATAGAATGGATTTTACCATGAGAACTTTACAGGAACCCAATCTGCATTATGTAAAGAACAGTCTTTGAGTATAACTTTGGCTACAATCTCACATTCTCTGTACCAACTGAAAAATAATATTTTAATAGTCTGTGCATTGTTTGTTTGTTGCATTGGATGACAATCTGTCTAAACCTCTTAGCCCTGTGTTGATCAAACTAAGGTTTTAGAAAAATACATGGCTGCTTTGAGATTATTTGGATGACCTGAGGTTATGGCATTTACTCAGAACTTTAAAGGTCTGTGAAGTCTTTGAATTCCAGTAGAAAAAAAGAACTAAGTCGCACTATGGAATTATATAGAGAGGCACACTATCATTCTATCAGCTAGGGAAAAGATTTAAAGTCATGCCATGTACAGCTTCTCTGCCTTTCTCTATTACAACCAGTCACAGTGCATTAAAAGACTGTCAGAGGGGGAAAGAGAAACAGACAGTCAGAATGAGAGGAGAGTCCTTTAGAGAGGGAATAATAAGATACGGAGGTATAAAAATTGGGATGCAATGGGAGGACAGACAGAATAAGCAAGTGAACAGGGAGGGAAAGATGAGAGAGAGCAGAGAGAATGGTTAATTTCAGCCTGTGGTGCCACACCGGGAATCAATATTTAATTTCTTTGTCTGCTATGATAACAGGAGAGTGAAATCATTTTGAGATCTCAGCTTACCACTCAATACCACTCTACCAGTCTACAAAATCCTATGTGCTACAGAGAATGGCTTGCTGGACTTGAACGAAAAAGCTTGAAACTAGATAATCTTTAGGAGTGAGTATATTGAGGCTGTTCTTGCTTGAATAGGGCTGTATTGTTGTTAGAGTTCATATTCCACTTTTGTTTTTGCAATAAAATCCAAACCCGTTTAACTCTCAGACTGTCACATGCTGATGCTCTAACTCTAACAGTCTTCTCAGGGTGCATTTGATGTCAGTGCCCTGTTTAGGAATGCCTGCAATTTTATCCAAACTTTCATCAGTTTAATAGTTGTGTTGTGTTGTGCATTTGGCAAACAATGGTAAAAGAGACCCTAGTGCATCTTAATCTGACAGCAAAGCTACTTCACCATCAGTACCCTTGTTTTAAAAACCTTCACTTGACCCAGCCATCTTAGGTAGTTATAGGCTAATCTCCAACGTCTAAAAAAAATATTGAAAGAGTGATTATAAAACATCTAATCGATCATCTGCAGAGGAGTGGTTTATTCAAAGAGTTTCATTCAGGTTTTTGAACTCGTCACAATACAGAAACACCATCAGTGAAGGATACAAATTATCTTCCTGAGAGTGGACTCTGAGCTTGCCCTGAGAGACCTCAGTGCAGTGTTTGATACGTTGACCATCATATTTTATTACAGCGATTAGATCATGCTGTTGATATTAACAGTACTGTGCTTCAGTGGTGTGAATCATATCTGTCTAATAGACTCAAATTTGTTTATGTAAATGGGGAGTCCTCTTCACACACTTTGGTTAATTATGGAGTTCCACAGGGTTCTGTGCTAAGACCTGTTCTGTTTACACTACACATGCTTCCCTTAGACAGTGTCATCAGAATCCCAACTTTATCTATCCATGATGCCAAATAACAAAAACTAGTTAGTTAAACTGCAGGAATATCTTAAAAACATAAAGACCTGGATGACCTCTAATTTACTGCTTTTAAATTCAAATAAAACTGAGGTTATTATACTTCAATGTTTAGCTGGAAGCTAAATAGATGTGCAGATCATGTCTATATTGGTTTTGATTGTCCTTGACCAACTCTGGATATCTCTATGATGTCCGAACCACGTCCCCAATTTAGACGTCCAACAATGACCCAACGTGGATATCTATATGACATTCAACATTTGAACTTTGGGAGTAAAAAGAATTAAATATGTTTAATAAGTTTAAAAGAGCATTTGCATTATATGGTTCCTTTTTTATTTTAGTGAGGTTGGTATCCTGTTTTATTGTGAAGAGCTTTGTAAGAGGAAACAAATGTGGTTGTGATCAGTAGCAGGACTGATTCAAGTGTGTATGTATAAACTGGACTATCTGCTTGACAAGTAAATCAAGTTGTCAAGTTGATGTGCACATTGTGCAAACTGTCTTTGAGAAGGTTCTCCAGTATGAAATAGCTTCTTCAGCCAGTAGGTGTGAATAACTGTACTCCATGAGTGTGTGGCAGTGCAAATGAACCAGCTGCTAGTTGATGAGAGACACCCAGAATGGCTAACTGAAGGCCAGACAGTGCTGATCCTCAAGGACCTCCAGAAAGGACTGGTCCCATCCAACTACCAGCCAATAACCTGCCTCAGTACTACATGGAAGCTCCTGTCAGGCATCATAGTGGCTAGGATGAATAAGCACATGGGTCAATACATGAGTGGGGCACAGAAAGGGATTGGCAAGAATACCAGAGATGCAAAACATCAGCTACTGGTAGACTGAGCAATCGCCCGAGACTTCAAGACTAGGCTGACCAACCTGTGCACTGCCTGTGGTTAGCCTATCGGGGATGTGGCGGAAAACACTAGATGCAAACTTGAAGCTCATTGCACAAGTCAGCATCAAGTGCAGGATCTACGATGGAGATGCTCTGTCCCCACTGTTGTTCTGCATAGGCCTGAACCCCCTCAGTGAGATCATTAACAAGACTGGCTACGTGTACTGAATTTGGAATGGAGAAGTTATCAGCCACCTCCTGTACATGGATGACATCAAGCTGTATGCCAAGAGTGAACGAGACATCGATTCACTGATCCATACCACCAGGATATACAGCAATGACATCGGAATGTTGTTCGGACTGGAGAAATGTAGTCGGATGATAACAAGGAGAGGAAAGGTAGTCAGAACTGAGGGGATCAAACTACCAGAAGGCAACATTGCAGACATTGAGGACAGCTACAAGTACTTGGGGATCCCACAGGCAAATGGGAATCATGAAGAGGTCGCTAGGAAAGCTGCAACCGCCAAGTACCTGCAGAGGGTCAGGCAAGTCCTGAGAAGTCAGCTGAACGGTAAGAACAAGATCCGGGCTATCAACACCTACGCCCTGCCTG
>VUQR01017349.1:0-43864 GCA_015108515.1 Hemichromis elongatus
GATATCACCCTGGGTCAACACACCTGAATCAAATGATTAGTTCATTACCAGGCCTCTGGAGAACTTTAAGAAATGTTGAGGAGGTCATTTAACCATTTAAATCAGCTGTGATGGATCAAGGACACATCTAAAACATGCAGGACACTGGCTGTCAAGGCCTGGACTTCATAAACACATGACACAGCATAGAAGAGCCACCTCTACGGGACAAGACTCTGCCGTCCATCTGCATCTAAAGGACAAAGGTCGGTCTTTTGAAGATGCCAATGTTCACATTTTGGACAGAGAAGACAGATGGTTTGAAAGAGGAGTGAAAGAAGCCATCTATGTCCACTGTGAACGGCCATCTTTGAACAGAGGCGGTGGTTTACGACACAACTGTCTGCCATCTATAATCCGGTTCTGAGATCTCTTCCCAGACGCCTTAATGCCCACTCACATCCTGGGCTATCTGATCTCTGGAAATCACATGATAGGATGCTAGGAAACCATGGCTGATTGAGACCTGCACCCGTTTTCACACCTTGACTCATGTGATTAGGTAGAGGATCAATAGCGGGTCCATTGTCCCTCTCGGGGGACACTCCCACAGGGCTTACATATGGGACTCTCCACCATTTGACCCTAGAACTGAAGAAGCTTCAGTCCAGACGCCTTTTTCTTTACAGCTCTTTTGACCCTGAAGTTCAGATTTCACTGCCACGTCAAAATCTGCCTACATCAGAATTTATCTGTTGTGTTTGTGTTTAAGGAAACACTTCATTACTATCATTACTGGCAGCACGAGAGAATTGTTATCTGGATAAAGTCCTTTGCAAACACCCTGGTTTCTGTTTACATCCACCTCCTGCAAATAGAACAAATCAATTTTTGACTGAGGAGGGAAATTTGCAGCAGTTTTCAGCTGTATGACCACAGAGCAGAGTCAGCTACCAGCTCTCGCACGATTTCATATCGATTACTGACTTCAGGAAATTATAAGTGGTCAGATTCCTCAATTGAGTCTGGCTGCATTTCAGTGGCTTACCACACAAGTCTGAAAAGTGGAATACCAGAAATGTTTCCTCGTTCTGCGACGGGCTCTTTCTCCGTTTGCCACTAAGTGCCCTGAACGTTTTGGGTTAACTGGGTCGGCCTTCAGATATTAAATGTGTTTTTTAAACAATATTCTATGAATATAGAATACCAGAAACTGAAATAGGATAACTAAGTGTAGCATGCTGATAATGGGCTGTATATGGTCGGCTAATCAAGATCTATTTTTAAGCGCTTCCAACTTTGCTTATTAAATCAGTAGTTAAAGGAGTGCATGCTCTTATAACAGTTACAAGGCCAGAGAAGACTCTCAAGCTGAGACCGTTTAAATACAAAGCCTACATTTCATGCTAACCATAAGCTCTGCTCTATAGGATTTACTGCTCACATTTAACCCACAGTGTATACACTGAGACACACTGAAGTTATTTATATTTAGTTATCATCAATATAAAGTGATGTTTCTTCCTGCTAAAAGGGAGTTTTTCCTTCCCACTGTTGCCCAAGTGCTTGCTCATAGGGGGTCATGTGATTGTTGGGTTTTTCTCTGTATGTATTATTGAAGGGTCTACCTTACAATATAAAGCACCTTGAGACGACTGTTGTTGTGATTTGGTGCTGTTTAAATAACATTGAATTCTTCTGCTTTAACAGATGTCTCACATTTGTAAGAATAGTTCCAACATGCAACGTTTCAACAGTTTTAACTGATTTAAAATGTGCCAAAGTGAACCATCTTATTTCAGTTTCTGTATAAAAACTACAGCTTTCATATATTTTTTAAATAAACTGTAGATAGTACACACACAAAAAGTAAACAGGATTTTGTAATTGGGCTAAATGCAGGATGAAGAAGTCTGAAAGAACTAAAGTATGAACTAATCAGTTTCTGGTGTTGAATGTGACAAAAGAGAAAACAGTATCACTACAGCCTCAACAAAACCGTGAGTGATAATGGGGGGAAAGTCTCTACTCTGCTTATGAGAAGACCATCAAAATACAGCAAAAAGGCTGTGATGTACTGTTAATGACCATCTGCATTCTATATTTGTCCCCAGCATGTTTGTGGAGACTAACAAATAATAATATACTGATGATACTAAATGGAGATTTGAGTTTGTGTTTATAAAATAATGTTTAAAATAAAAGTGACTATCTGCATGAATGATCAGACTGCAGTTGTGAAGAAAAATGATAAATTATTCATATGACAAAAGTAAATAAAAAGAAACACAACAACAGAAAATGCAAATTAAACAAATCATTCAAAAAGAAACACAACAACAGACCCACAATAATCCTGTTAAAGATGCTTTGTGCTCGCTCTGAGTTCTTACCAGCTTTCTTTGGTGTCCGGGTGAAGGTCCCTTTGACAGTGCGGCAGTGAGAGTTGTCTCCACCACAAACCCCACATCTGTCCTCAACTTTGCTAGAGCCAATTTCACGGTCACAGCCAACTTTCTGGAGACCAAGAAAACAACAACACAGATGAATCCCGACTGTTTTTTGGCCGAGGGCGCGAACCGTTACTTTCACAGTCTGACGATAAGCGGACCTGGCAAATGTTATGTAATGGATTCATTAGCTGTGGGTTTATCAGACTGCTGTTGGAGGTGGAGGACGAGTTAGGTCAGCTTGTAAAATCATGACCTCACCTGGATGATTTGGCACATCGAGGCTAAAGGTATCAACTTTTGACGGTGAGCCAAAACCAAAATGTGACACAAGAAATGTCATCATCTTCAGTTTTAGTGATAAACATACTTAGAAGAAATTGTTTGCTTTTAATTTGCCATGCTGCTCTCACAAGTTTAAACTGAGTGGAAAACCAGAGTGAAAAAGCCTCAAACTTGAGTAAAAACACCTTCAAACAGGAAAAACACTTAAAGAATTACATTTAAAGAAAAAGATTTTACTTTAAATAGAGACTCAGAACAAATTAGCAGCTCTGGATATAAACATCCTAATGAAGCCGCCTTCTTCTTTCACAGCAGTGAGTCTGGATTCAATTACAGTGAATCTGATGCTGGTTTATTTCCATTAACTCTGTGTAATAAATGAATTTGTGCAAAGCTTTAAGAAGTCCAGCAGTCTGCGGCTGCTAACGTAGCTGATGATCACACACAGCTTGTAGTTTAAATACACTCTTACCACACACTCTCCACGCACGCAGATGCTGTAGGCATCCTTGTAAGAACATCGTGTCCCATCATGCACCAGCACCTTCATGTACGCCACGTCTTCTGTCTCCTTTGACTGACAATACAAGTGGCATCTCCTGTTTGCTGCAATACAATGGATTATTAGATTAGCATAAAAAATTGAAGCCATGTGGTTTTAATATTTTTTAAATTGACTAAAAGTTCTTTAAGCAGAGAAATAAAAACATCTAAATAGATTGATGGTTGTTTTTTTTAAGTGGACAAAGGATGCTCGGGGTGCACCCTGCTTCCTACTTCCTGTGACGGCTGAGAAAGGCTCCAGGCTCTACGTGGGTAAAAACAATCAGCGGAGTTGGAAAAGCTTGGATAGGTAAAATCTGATTACCCTAACAGAGTGCACGAGCAAAAAATGCTGGTAACAAGTATTTCTGATTTTCCCGCTTTGCAAACTGAAGAATCACCAGTTTATTTATTGTGTGTGTTGAATTTTAGGACACATTAACACACAGGCAAAGCCTGTTTCTGGAATATTGTGTTTTTGTTGCTGCAAGTGCTTTTTACACAATTTTTGTGTTTATGTGGAAGGAAACTGTGACCAAGGACAAGCTGGATTCATAAGATGTAAGTACAACTCCTCCGGTTTCATATGCAAAAAATATTATTGCTCTAGCTATTGTGGTTGCAGTGCTACCTGGATTAAAAATGGTTACTATGTAGCGTGCCCGCTCCGATGGGCCTCAAGCAGGCAGACATAAGGAACACCATAGCTCTGAATTATGTCTTAAAGTCTAAATAAGTGCCATGTCATTGTTTTACTAGTCGTTCATCTGTGTTCACGTGATCATTTTAAATGCCACATTAAAGAAAATAGTTTCTCTACATTTTGAGGCTTTTAACTGTGCTCAGCTGCTTCTGTGTGCAGGTTTTATTTCATCAACTTCCCTCTGACTGCCAACAAAAATGTGCCTTTGTGGCTGATTCTGGCACATTTACATGATGAGCACTGTCCCTTTATAAGAAAATAACAAACAAAATAACGTGAGGGCTCTGAAAAAAACTGGATCATATGTAAAAATGACAGAAATGCTTCTTTTTAATTCATGTAGCTGTCACAGGCAGGCTGGTTATCTGCAGCGTGGCGATTAGTTCTCATTCTCTCAAATGCAAAACAAGAAAATACATCCCCAAAGATATGTTTTTTTATCTTTTAATTACCTTTTTATTTTTTAATTATTAATTCAGATTTTCAAAATCAGTCAAAATCAATGTTTTTTTCCCTTTCTGTTCTTTAAAAAAATGTGTTTTTAAAATGAGCAAACACAGCCACGAAAACCTGTTCAGACAAAATCTGAACTCTCACGTCTCATAAATAACAATATCGTCACATTGCGCTGCAGACATCACAGAAAGCTCTCTGCCTTCCACAGAAGGTCGTCGTCCCATTTTAATTTCTCACCTTCTTGCATTTTCTCAGAGAGCTTCCTACTTATTTTCTACATGACTGACTTTCCAAACCCCTGCCCAGAGTTTTTGTAATTGCACAGGTGATCCATTACTTCTGCTAAGAGGGAAAGCTTGAAGGTTGAACGGTTTTAAATTGTTCATCCCAGCAGAGATGGAAGACTAAACAAGGATGTGAGAAAGCAGAACGGAGAGAATACAAAAGAAAAACATGACAGAAGACACAACTGCAAACATTTGCTTTGCACAAAAGAGTGTGGCCAGCGTGCTGAATGGCTAGCTGCGTTCCTGTCTGCAGTATTTTTTTTTCAGCTGTGTCTGAGTTCAGATCTGCTGCCCTCATCTGCTTTCATTCTTCTTTTTGGGGCATGAGAGAAGCAGCAAAGCAGCCTCAGGCCTGAGCAAAACAATCTGTTGACATTTTTCTGGCTTACCATCAGGATGCTCGTAGGGCAGCCAGTGATGTTTGGCATTTTGGAATTCAAAGTGGGAGTTGCGGAGCTGGCATTGCTGAGCTCTGAAATCTTCAAAGTGCCTGGGGCAGTCGTCTGTATTGCACAACTGGTACTCGTAGTTTACTCCTGGGCAGTCCTGGCCGCCGTTGGATGGTCTGGGGCAACGAAATGGATGAACATCAGAGGAGCTGACCAGACAGTGAAGACTTCATATAAACTTTGAAAAGTGGAAACAAATTCTCCTCCACGACTGTGAAACGCTGAACTTTGGTTGTGTAAAATCCACATTTGGCTAAAAGCGATTCTGAGCTGTTACGGCTGGTTTGCAAGTGGAGCCCCATCTTAGTGCTTTGATACTTCCTCTTTAAATCACGGCTATTCATTTAAGAGGGGATGATTATTTAAATCAAGCCTCCTGATTTTTGTTGTAATGAAAAAGACCTGACTGCCACCCTCAAAGCTTTTGAAAAGGATTCAACCAAAGCTAAATCGTCCTATTACTACAAAAAGCTGCATGAAGAAGAAGCCCTATGAATAACATTGAAGGCGATGATTTTATACAAAAGGTTTTCCAAACTTGAAGAAACTTCTACAGAGAAATATGAGGCTGAATATAAACTCTGATAACTGACCCCAATTGTCACCCTAGTTTACATGAGTATTAAACTTTATATAAAGTAAGTTTCACAATCTGATAACAGCATTAAGGCACATTTCCAGAATGTGAAACCTTCCTGTGACTAAAACCTACAAAGAGACAGGAGAGCGTACCCCACTTTCATACCTGTCGGTTTAAATGCCCTGAAAAACAGCATATTCCATATAAATTAATGAGCTTTAGACCAGCTGGCAGGTGGATTGTTGGTTGCCTCAGGACTAAAGCAGTGCACCCATTGCATCTCCTGCTTCCTTTTTTCTTACAGATATAATTTACCTTTGAGACAGCTAAAAAGAGAACAGGTGTTTTCCCCAAAGAAGTGTTACTTTGGGTTTAGTAAGCTACTTAAAGCAGACTGACACTATTAAAAATACTGGAGCTCTGTCAAAAAAGCATAAAAAATATATCAAGTCAAGTCTTTAATAAGTAATCAGTGTTAGTTTGTCACCATTAAGCCAGTATGAGGCACAATATTTCAAAGTCAAAGTAAAGCTATCTCTTTTAATCCATTAAGGGTTTTAAATGTGTACATTAATCCAAATGAGCATATGAAAATAAGATAATCTTTCATCATATTTGAACAATGAGACTTTTTTGTTGATAGTTTTGTTTCTTTATTATTACTTACTTTATTATTTCCCTTATTCTTGATGCCACCTTGAATCTAATCAATGTTTGTCTACTTACGCAGGGTTGGCGCACTGACGAGTGCGGAATCGAACTCCAGTTCCACAGGAGCGTGAGCAGGAACCATATTTGCTCCAGGAGCCCCAGGCACCATCTTGCTTGACCTGATTGGGGTTTTTCCACATGCAGTGACCTTTGTAGCACCACTACATGAGATGAGAAAGCAAAAGGAGATGGGGAGAGTAAGCCAGCAGAGAAGGTCTCCTGTCTAAACGCAAAGCCTTTTTTAGGCTATGAAAAACACCATGTCCAGAAGGATGTGGGCAGGAGGATCGAGACCGCCGTGGTTACCACAGCTGCTCACCCTGTGAAGCGATTACATCATCAGAGCTACTTCAAATGTTGAAGTAATCCTCCTCACTCTACTGGATCACCTTGCACACTGTAACGGGGCATGGGGTACAGTGCAAGCATCGGTATGTGATGACAGTGTCATGGGTCGATCCATCACATGTGGGAAACCATGGATTATTTTAACAACAAAGCAGCTACACTCTGAACACATACCCTGTTTAATGTGACTCTAATCGGGACAATAATTACAGTGTTAACATTCTGCTGCCTGAATGGCCTAAAATTAGTGATGAAGACCATACAGCTGTTAAGAATGTGTGTGTCCTTATCATAAGTAGAGTCATTTTCTCATAGACTTCTATACACTCTGAATTATTTACACTTTGCTATTTGGTCATGAGGAAGCAGTCATGTTTAAGGCACCTCTACAGTGGCTCCACTTTTCAGACCTGGAGATGATGTCCATCCATTTATTACAGTCTCTGCTCAGTGAGATCTGCTTAAACATCACTCATTCGCTTGCAGCTAGAAGCACATCCTTGCAGCCAGCACCAAAATCTTCCCAGAGCATGTCGCAGATGTTACAGTGTTCATTTATTGATGTATTTTTAATACTGACATTTATGTGTTTAGTGTACAAACTCTACAGCGACAACAACAACTGAGCAATGCACGAACCATCTCAACCAGCCACAGGCTTTTTCCCTGGTGGTGCCCTTATACCGTTGGTCATGATTTAATGTATAGGCGTAATAGACAAACTCACCTTTCCAGGTGCACACTCGGTTCCATCAAGAGGTGGCCCTTTCTTGGTTTTACAGAAGTAGGGGTTGTCTGGGTGGCTGCACCACAGCTGTTTACATGGGTCAAATGTGCGAAACTGGAACACAGACAGCAAAAAAAAAAAGTTGGGGCAACTGAAAACATGGCACACTATAGATAAAAATACACCTGCAGGATATCTCTGCTGCTCACTGTGCTGCCTAACTGAATGAGCAGAATATCGTCACTTAACCTCTTATACTATATGAAAAGAAAATCTGATGGATACTCATTCCTTTGATATTTTTGTGTTACATCCTAATATCCAAGAGTCCTTGATAAACTAAGATGCAAAAGAAGTGAACATAATCACCCACAGCACAAACGTAATGATGAAATGTCTCTGATTAAAGAGGGAGGCACTCTAAAACTCTCTTTAGCTACCAGAGAGGACCGAGTGGGTTTCTTTGCTAACGACTTTTTATCAAGTTCCTCGTCACGTACTGTGGTCTGACATTTCTGAGTGATCTAAGGAGATAATCAGATTAATTCCAGATAACTTAAAAAGAGACGGTTAAACTGCCCAAAACGTCCCAATGACAAGAGCCTCCGTGACAGTTCAAGAACGGCTTCTTTGGCCGAGACTTCACTGGTACATTTGTGAGTGTTTGGCATTCAAACAGCTTCCTTCACATCTGCAGACAAAATGTAGGACGTTTTTGGTTCTAAGCAGAAACAAATGCAGCAGCTGTTGCTATTGATCCCCAGACAATACACAGTTTACAATGTGTGCTACACGCTAACAGTTATCTTCCAAATATTAACACACTTATTATTTTTCACCATCTTTGTGTTGTCATCTGTTGCTTTTGGAAGGAACTGGTTTCCACTCTCTGTGTCAAGCTGTCTTCTTATTAAGTTCCCCTGTCTGCCTCATTAGCAGTTCATGAGAGCACGACTGATAAACCTGGAAAATCGGAATTCTGCAGAAAATAATAAGCCTGTCAGAACATGTCTGCTGCGGCCACATCTCCTTCTTGATTTGGCTCAGTTGCTCAGGTGGACGGTCCTTTGTTTGCAGCATAAACACAGTTACCTGGAGGGACTCTTTTTTTAAACAACAAACAAAAATGTTGTGCAGTGCAGGGGCCCCTGTTATGCCCAGCGGGGCTTAGACGGTCTGCTTACGGTTCTGCGTGTTTGGATCCTGCTCAAACAGCTCATGTATGTTGATCACTTGTTAATCATTATGCATATAGTGAACATTCAGAATCAGTTTGCAAAAACATGTTTTTTTGCTTTTTTTTGGTTTCCATTTGCATTCTGTTTTCTTTTGTGAGTAGTTTAACGAGTCATGTTTATCTCAGAAAACCATCTCTGAACGATTCCATTATTTTTAATAATCCGTGTTCAACAATGACGACCGGACACATAAGTGGAAGCCAGATATACTCTGGCAGTCGTGCCCTGATGCAGAGGGGCATTTCTAGGAAACGGCAGAATTAGTGTGCAAATAGTTTAACCTGGACAAAGATGGATTTTTAAACAAAACCGAGGCAATAATTTTGCTCTCTCCTGCCACCTTGTGTAACATTATCAGCCTCCAACTGATTTGCCTTTTCCTGCTTTTGTGAGGCAATCATTAGGAGACACAAAAACAATGATGAATTCTTTGAAAGTGCACAAAGAGCAAAAACAATACCTCTGTTTTGCAATCTCACTCTTATTCTTTCTTCCACTCCACATCAGAATGAGCTTTTGACCATTTACTTCACGCCGGATTCTTTTTGGTTTTGTCGGTAAGGTTGCTCATCACATGTCTTTTGTTCCTGCATGGCTTTGTTTGTTTCTTTCAAGTGTTCAAAAAAATTATTGTTTTTTAGGCTTCAGCTGTTCCAGAAAAGAGATCAGAGTGAGGCAGACACACCAGAAGTTGTGTCTTTTATTTTAACGTTATTTTGGGATGCTATTATTCTAACATTTAACAGCGTCACTAACCTTCTCTGTCCGATTGTTACAGCGAGGCCGTGTTACAGCAGCCATAAACTACAGCACTGTTTTTGGTCTGACAGGTAGATAATCAGCTGTCTCTAAAGGATTGTGTTGTTATCAATGTTACACATTTATCTGTCTGGCTGCACTGCGAGCATGAGCCCTGTGTGGGATTTTAATAAAGATTAAACTAAGACCTCTATAAATCAAACCCTCAGGCTAAAGCAAACTGAGGGTAACTCCACTACCACTTCATGTTTGTTCCTTTCCTGATGCATCAAAAGCATAGAAAACATGGCGTATACATGTATACGGAGTGCATGTAGTATTATCTTGGTAAATCAGTTTTTATCTCCATATGGATCGCAGATAGTTTAGCCCTTCTTTGTAAAAATGATCATGTTTGAGAACGAACAGAGCAGCTTGCCTTCGCCGGCCGATCCTCCCAGTGGACGCCCCGTTAAAAAGGCAAAACTGGGACAACTGGAACTACAAACAGCACCTGAACCAACTGAGGTTTTAAAGAGGCTGATCAATACAGCCTGTCTTTTTAACAGCTGCAGGATGTTGTATCTGCATCTTGTATGTAGAACTAAAGATAAGATAACTTTTTATTGCCATTGCACAGTCATGCTTAAATTAGAAAACTGACTTATCTGTCTTGTTTCGCTTAATATAAATTCATTTTTAACTGTTTTCATTACTCAGATGAGTTAGGGTGAAGCAGTCTCAGTATATGACCAACCTGATCTGAGACTTCACACCCCTGCAGTCTGTAAAACATTGTGCACTGTAATAAATTAAACCTCCACGATGTAAAGGAGTCGGTTTGGATTAGTTTCATCTAAACACTTTAAGAGGCCTCTTATTAGATTTGAATGCAGAGCACAGACATTAATGGCAAACCTGAATCAAGCAGTTTATGTTTTATACTTAGAGCAAACGGGAAGTTACACTCAGTAAGTTCAGTATTTAAACACTTTTTGAGCTGTGCCTGTGGTCTTACACATCTACAGGGAATAGTTTGCTCTTCAGTCACCAAATGCTGCATTAGGTGCACATCTAGCCACGAACCGTGTCTATCTGCCATCTGATGCTTGAGAGGAAATGTTCAGTTTGCTGATCAGAGATCCCGGCATGTATTCTAGACACACACACAGCTCTGGCTGGAAACCCAAAATAACGAGATGAAAACTGCTGAAATGCTCTGTAGCGCTGCATGTAGCTGCAGATGTTTTACCAACTCACTTTGACAAACAGCGGAAGTGATCGTGTGATGAGCTGTTAATAAGACGGTGACGAGGAAGCACATTTTTAAACGGCGTCTCCTCTTAGCAGTGCATTGTCTTGTGAAATGAACAAATAATTATAAAGAAGAAACTAAGAACCAAAACTGATCTTTGTAGGGAACAAAGGGCATCGAAACCTGTCAGCTACAGCAGAAACCTATTAAAGCTCAGACAGAGCAGCCGGGCCTCTGGTCATATTTTAGCTGAAATCAAGCAATGCAGCCTTCATCCCTAATGGGACTGCATCACCGGGAGTCTGTTGAATTTCCAAAATGCTTTCAAAGAAATGCCAACCTCAGTTTAAAGTCAGGACCCCAGACATCGAGTGAAGATCTTAGTCAGACGCCCCCGAGGTTTCAGCCCAGTCCTCTGTCTGTTTATACATCTCCCGAAATAATAAGTCGTCCTCTGCATGTTTAAAGCTTTTTTCAATAGAGCATCATTACATCTGCCTCTCATCAGGCTGCTGCATTTCTGACTCACTTTTGTTGTAAGTAAAAAATAAATAAAATAAAAAAAAATCTTGCAAACGCTCAAAGTTTAAGATTCAACAACTCATACTGACCATATCTGCATTTTTAGTAGTGCAGTATTTACAAAAATACTGGTAAAGCTCATTTTTATTTCTGTTATCTACGCATCTCCGACCTGCTGAAAATAGATGTCAGTAAACAGGGACAACAATCATCACACTGCCATCAGCAGAGACCTGAGAAATCACAGGTGTGATTGAGGTTAAATGAGCAGGTTTCTGTCCCTGCTCATCATCCCACGGGTCTTCTCTAACAATGACAACTTCTTAAACAGTTTCCATAGAACATGTTTTAGCTGTTTTCTACTATCGATGACATATTTTTTTGTATTTTTCACTCACGGAGGTGCAGATCTTGTAGCCGACTCCGAAATCAAATCGACACTGCTCATCCATCGAATAGTTGATGCCAGGAAGTTCAGGAAGCTCCGGCCAGTCGTGTTTGAAGGGGTCATCCAGGAGACAATCATACGTGCTGTGAGGAAACGAAGGTTCGTGTTTTCACTCTGAACAAGCCAAACAGAGTTCACAGGGCCAAAAGGTTTGATTGGCACAAACTGGAGATGTGTAGCGGGAAAGCCCGAGGCCACATCCTCTCCTAGACGTGGTCACAAGCTGTCGCATCATTTTTACTTATTTGCTGTCACGAATTTATTTACTCTGTGAACCCAAAAGCATCGAATCCTCTCACTGTAGCGGTTAACATTTCAGCCTTCTGTAGATAAAGCCATCAATCCAACAAATGATCCAGTTAACTCAGGTCTCTATTACGCTGATATTCTAGCATAACCAGAAGCATTGTTTTCATTTGTTAATTAGTTTAATAGTTTTGACTTCATTCTGTTTGTTCATTGTGCAAATTACTGCTTAACGGATGACTGAATTTAAAGGCCTTTAAAGGCAACTCAAACAGTTGCATGAACACTAGGTTAAATCTGTTCAATATAACATGACTTGTTGCTGTTTACAGAAGCTATAAAGGCTGCCTGTTGCATGCTACGTGTGGTTTGTTATTACAAAGTAACCAGTTAGAATAAAGTTAAAGACAGGACTTTAATAGAAACTCAACATCCATGAATTTAAAGTTTCATGAATAATTATATTTGAATCTACACATCAGTGTAAAACCTAATTATTAAACCACAAACCCAAAGGAAAGCTAACAGGCTGAAAGCAAAACTAAATCGGCCCTTCTGTTGTTACATTTAGCTCCATATTTCTTAACTTTTGACCATTCTGATTTTACCTGAAGGCGGCACAAAGCTATCAGAGAAACCCAGAAACGGCTTGTTTTCCCTGTGAGCTTTATCCATATACGTCCTAATTTAATGACAGAGCCAGGTGGTGAGAAGCGGCTCAGCTGCAGTAAATCCCAGCCTGGCAGTTTGTTTTTTCACAGGGCACAGCTAAACCCAGCGCAGACACGGAGCACGCATATGCACCTTTTGTAAATGTGAAATGATTTTTAAACTTCTCGTTAAATTTCTTCTCAGCAGCTGCCTCACAAAGTCTTCATATTAGGATAGCGCTGCAACTTTTTCCTGCTATATATTGATTTTTGTCAACAAAGGCTCCATTCATAACAAAAGCCTGGGGGGAAAAAATCGTGGTACTGTTTGGTGATTGATTGCACACCGCCACTGTCATCCTCTTTGAGGCTCTGTCAATAATTTTGTGTCCACGCTCCACTAAACTCTCCCTGTCAGTTACAGAGAGAAGAAGAAAAATCGATGTCCGTGAACTGAACACGGGCCGAGAATGCTTGTGTCAAAGCTCACACGTCCTCAGGTTAACACACGACACACTATGCTGCAGTAAGGATTATCAGCAGGGACGTTAGAGGCTTAAAGAAAAGATTTTAATCATGTTGGCACTTAGCTGTAAATAATAAGATATTTTTATGTGACATTGAAATTAGACGTATGGCTCTTTAGGGAGATGTCTGGGGTCTCCTCTCTGTCACACTGCATGAATTAGGTTAATTATTCTTTATTAACCTTCACGCGGTCTTGTTCTGATTCTAAAATAGGATTTTATGTGCTTGCTCACAGATCGTTGGTTTCCTCTTCATTTATTTTTTGCTGATTCTCTATCTCACAATATCAAATTCATTGGCATTATTGTTGTTGTGAGTGTAGTGAATGCATGCTGGGACAAACAGAGTATGAAATATGAGGCAGATAGAGCTACCATGCAGCGTTTTATATTTTGGCTACTGAGCTGTAAAATGTAATTTGCTCACTGGGCTGTTATTGATGTGACGTTTCTGACACTCCAGCACCAACAAACTGCCTGCTTGTCTCCCTTATACGTTTCCAAGAGTCAAAATTAAGACGTGCCAAACTCATCCTCCTAATTTGGTGGCGTTCCCATCCATCCCTCTGTGCTGCAGGACATCACAACTGCATCTCAGCCCTGAAACCATCCGACTGTCGGGTCTTATGATGAATTTATTTACTCATCCACCCCAGCATCTCTGAGCCAATGTATGTGACTGAGGAGGTTGTTGTTCAATAAAGCTTTCAATAAAACATTACACAATTTTAACTTAAGCTCTTATATTTTGTGATTTTGTTTTAGGTTTACGCGTCCCAGGTGGAGCTCTGGAGTATCCTGGCTGCTCTGGAAAATGTAGAGCTGTGATTGTCAGTAGCCATGGCGTGTACTGTGCAGGTTTATGAACTCACTGGATGTATCTCTTCAGCTCCTGCCCGCTGCACATGGACCAGTGGTATCGATGGAAGGCCGCCTGCACCAGTGGGGCCATCACGCTTCCCATCGCCGTTTCGTCCCCGCAGCGGTTGCCTTGTCCATCGTGCTCCATGCCCAACCTGCTCTCACAGGCAAAGACAAGCCATGAATTAACAAACATTAAAAAATCTTTATTCATAATCCAAGTGGGAAAGTCAGAGCTATAAGAAACCTTTAACAGCAAACCAAAGAATAAAGCTTCACCGTACTTTTGTGAATTGTGCTTTACATCTGCTGAAAGTGCTGAAACTTACATTTACAGCAATGCTGCACACATGTCAACATCCTTATTATCATCTCAACTCAGACTCACGTGACTTTAAAATATCCTGATAATGATTCTATTAAACAGTCGTCATACTTTTAGCAATCTGAAATGGCAGAATTGTCACATATTATTTGAGAATTTAATCATTCCTAATCAGACAGACATAGTTTAAACTCTTCTGTGAACACGGAAAGAAGTAACGCTCGCACTAACTGATGAGATATGTTTTTGTAGGTACGAATGTGTTTCAGTTGTCCTTTTGCGGTGCTACAAAATCACATGATCACTTGCCACGGTCGCAGGAACACAGAGCCTGGCGTCTTTAAAAGATTTCATCTGACTGGATGTTACGTGTGACTTGCTTTGTTCACGGAGAGCTTCAGTGGATTCCGTCTTTTCAAAGATGGAAACAAACTCTGACGATGTCAGAAATTTGGGATGACGATCTCAAAATGTGACCGCCGCCATGACCTCCACCTAACCACCTAACACAAACGCCTAGAAACAGAACACTCGGTAAATGATATGCATAAACAAATAATGCTTGGTGCTAATAACCCCGCTAAATCATGTGTCCATATTGACCACACACAATCGTCCCGTGACCAAATGAACCGAGGTACACCGTGTCAGCGTCCTAACACGCATAGACACCATGTTTATTTCATGACTTCTTGCTGAAGTTAAACATCCATCGTTAGACAGTGATGGTCTGCTTTACCTTCACACACTGAGCTGACTGAAGCCACACCGATAACCACACAAGCTTTCACCCCGGCTCAGACGACTCAAACAGATCAGAGCAAATCAGCATCGATTCAGGCAGGTTAGACAGGAAAACCCTCAGGAATCAACCCTTCCATGTGAGCATCATTTAAATGCAAAATTCCTACATGAAATCCATGTCTGACAGCGGTATAAACGATGTGTTTCCTCGTGAGCATACTAAATGACTCTGAAATTAATCATTTCTTCCCTTATAGAGTTTGGATGTGGGATGTAGTAACTGATAAACTGCTAAACAACCAGTCAGAAGGATTTAGATCCCTGTCTGGGATAAAATACAAGAAGAAATACTTATATGAAAAGGAAAACAGACATTCAGACACTTATTTTGTTTTTTTCTGAACTTTCTTTAAACTTTCAAATAGAGAAAATGTTTTGAAAGGCTTGTATGCAATTCCACTCTTCTAATACATCCAGACACTCAGAAAACAGATCAAATCATATAACAGCAGAAAGAAATCTAAAATAAGAAAACAGGAAAGACTGGAAAACTTATTCTCGGTCCTGCTTTGCAACAAATTCCATCATTTTATGTTAGTGCAGCGGGACGACCGACTGGACATAAAGGCCTCCGAAGTACAGCCCATGTTTGTAACTGCAGACGAATCCTAAAATCCTATTCAGGGTGTTAGAAAGGGGACCAAACCCAAAGCTCTCATTGGAGACGAAAATCTGTACTTCTTCAGAGCTTCACACGGTCTTCATCAGCAGTTGGAAACTAGGTGCCAAAATAAAAAAAAAAACTAAACTCAAAAATAGTGATAACATTTCATCCTTAACTTGGAAGTGACGTCGAGTGTGATGGATGATAGCAGCAGCACACAGGTCAATCTCCATGACGCCTCTGCATGTCCATTAGTGGGGGAGGAGCTTTTGGAAAAAAGCTGATAACACACAACTACCGTTTTCAAAATAACGAATAAAAATTTCGTACCAAAAAACCCCCAAAGAAGACTTAGGTGGAGCATGAATTAGGTGAGACAAGTGCTTCATAAAGACAGATGGTGTTTGCTCTTGTTGTTACGTGGATTTGAAGTGGCTCCTGTGGCCTTTAGCAACCGTTATGTATCATTTGCCATCATATCCTGTCCTTATAATTAGCTTCTTCTGCTTACATCCATGATGCACCTCATGAGCTAGTATTTAGTAGCTGAAAGCTGTTTGACACGTTTACCATTTTATTCAGCTCACTGAAAGGCTGTACCTGTCTTTACATCACGAACACTGTAGGTTATGTCTCACCTGACATCAACTGAAATTAGCCATTCAGACCTCAACGCTGGGTGATGATCGCAGCCTCCTCTGCATAACACTCCCCTTCTTTTGCATACATGTGCGGGCAATGAAGCAAACTTTGTTACAGTCTCTCTCTCCCACAGCAATCATGGTTTAGCGCTTGTTTGCATGTCCAAAAGTGACAGAA
Organism: Hemichromis elongatus; assembly: GCA_015108515.1. Classification (NCBI taxonomy): domain Eukaryota; kingdom Metazoa; phylum Chordata; class Actinopteri; order Cichliformes; family Cichlidae; genus Hemichromis; species Hemichromis elongatus. The sequence goes on from VUQR01017349.1 coordinate 16,556, forward strand.
GTTGTTGCACAGTGACCCTGCTCACATGGTCAGCCACTGAGAGAAGCGGTAATGATTGCCGCATTGTTTAGTGTTGAAAGGATGCAGAAATTGTCATCGGAAATGTGTGGGAAGAGGCAGCGTGATGGAGGGAGGCACAGCGTTGTGCTCGTCATCTCCAGCTCATACATGTCACACAGTCTTGCAAAGGTTAATGCAACAGAAGTGTGCGCCCAGTCTTATTCTGGATCTTAACACAATCTGAGTCTGACTGATGTAACCGTCTGTAGCCGACGCCAACCCGCCCGCCTGCCTGTTTTAGAAACCTGATGAAATCTGCTTACTTTCTTGTTTTGCAGCAACATCCTCTGAGGATCCTGGTCTAAGCTTTACTGGAATAACTCAATGCTGGCAGGATTTACTGGGTATGTATTCTAATAGGGTTAATTTCTAACAAGCTCAAATGGTGCTGGAAACGTTGATGTCTCTACTACTGTGCATGTCATCTTAACTATGGAAATGGGTTCATTAAAATAAAGTGCGTTCATGTTCCTTTCTATTTTAAGGTCATTGAGGGCCACAGAATGGAAGCTAAAGTGAGGAGGCAGGATATAATGAAGCTGAGCATTTGCTGATATGATTTGCTTGTATGTAATTGAGTACATGTTCAACGAGCCCACTGTTTCCACACCTCTAATTAGATGAAACATGTCCTCAGAGTGGCTCGGAGTGGACAACCACAGCTCCTTGCTGACCGCTTCAAAAATAAAGCCGGATGTTAACGGTAAATGATTCCTATACAGCGCCTTTCTACTCTACCTCAACAGTCGAAGCGCTTCATATGACATGCGTCACTCATACGAACACTTTGTCCTGAGCTTTGTCTGCCTATGTGTTTTTTTCTTAACATTCACACTGAGGTTAGTATGTTGACCAAGAAGCCTCTGGCATGCAGCCTGGATAAGCCCGGGATTAAACCACAAACCTTCCAATTAGCAGACGACCTGCTCCACCTCCTGAACTACAGCCAGGCCCCAAATGTGAAGGTGTGTGGGAAGCAGTGCAAAGATGCACACTGGACAGGTTCCTGTTTCTGTCACAGCGCTCGCAGAGAGACACAAAACCTAAAACTCATTTAGAATCATCACTAACCTGACTCCACTAAGTGCATGTTTAGCTGGAAGCCAGAGTACAGGACGGACGCCACACGGACACAAAGGAACATGCAGGCTCCACACAGATGGTGGATTTAAACCCGGGACCCTGGTGGTCCTGGGTTTCTGCAGCGAGGCACCAACTTAAAATTACTGCCAACGTATAAACACATTTATTCACAAGTATTTTACTTCCATAAATTCACAGTTTGTGAGACTCACGCTCAAAGATTTAATGTCGTCATTCAGCAGTCCTCTTCTTCCCACATCAACATTAAACAAGCTCTCGCTTGCAGTAACCATTTCTCCTGTCTATAATGGCTATTAAAAATCTTCCGCTAATTGATACGTACATACTAAACCGATCCCTGGACAGTGTGTAGGGCTTAAAAAACAGCAATCACCATCATCTTGCCTCTGCCCCGTGTTGCTATTTCCTTTCTTAGCTGCACTTCAGCTCCAGATGCTTTCAGCATGTTTAAATAGTTTTTTTTTCCACCAACAGGAATTAATCTTTGATGGTGAATTAAATATCTCAGAGTTTGCCCTCTAGGCTCTTTTCTCAGAACCAGACAGACGCACAGCTGTTGCTTTCCACACTGCTTTAATCTGTTTTATTATCTCAAAGCATCCATCGATCCGCAGACATCCCTGCTCACCTGCCCTGCTCCGTCTGCACAGTCAGAGGACTTTACGTTGTGCCCTGGGACATCTCATTGTGACGGACGCTCGCTGCCTCCGCTGAGTTTCTCTTTCAAAAAGCTTCTCTTCTCCACTTTGCGTCTTCCTTTCATTCTTAAAATGTTCAAAGAAAAACTGCATCATGTACCTTTGTTATCAATCATCTCAAACTGCTGTCTCACGACTGCTTCATCTGTAAAGCCATCTGATGGTTTTTAACAATACTGATAGATCGCTCTGAGCACTTCTGATTATCTCTTAAATCTACCAGCTTTACTCTACCCTCTGTCCGAATGGACTCAGTCCACTCCAGAACCAGTTTCTGCACCCAGCTGGCAGACAAATATCCTGCTTGTGGCTCTTTATGGCTCCAAATATTTGCTCTTTGTTGACAGTCTCTCCCACTGTGCTTATTTCAAATTTCAGAACTGGCGACAAAAGCTCCACAGGAGACGTGAAAACAGCTTGAAAGAGCAGGAAAGTGGAAAATTAGCCTGCTTGGTGTTCTGCTTAAGACTGTAGTCCAAGTTTCACTGCACTGCCACTTCTCATGTGAAGACTTCAACTCTGACTATATCCCACAGATTTAAACTACACTGCATACCCTCAAGTTTAGGCTTCACACATTCATTCATAGAGGTTGAAACCAACACTGTTGTTTTTGGTGTATCTATTGTTAAACAGCAGTGTATGAGAAAAAAGTGTGTTTCCTGTATCTGTCGGTGATGTTGGTGAGTTTGAATGCTCTGAACAGACTGAAAGGCCAACCTTAGTTATCAGTTAGAAAAATACCACCAGTGAGTGTTTCCTGTGCTTGTAGCAGACAGTTATTATTCAGTAGGGGGTCCTTCTTCATTGCTACAGGGTAGTATGGACCATGCAGTTTTCAACAGTAACATATGAGGTGAGAGGCCTGATTTCTCTCTTTCTCAGACTTTTCACCTTCATAGTCACCATCTGTTTGGGCATCAGAAGTGTCAGAAAAAGAAAAGTGACTCGTTTAGGGCTTCAGGAAAGATTGTGGTGTAAAACTGAAAAAGACCAATTTGATATTCACAACTGGATTTTTGTTTCAATCATTTATTTTTCTTTTACAGAATCTCTTTTCCCACCACTTCTTTTTATCAGTATTTATCATTCACCAGCACAGGGGCCATCGGGGATGCTGTGACCTTGGCTATTTTCTGCAGCTACAATTTACAAATCTCCCATAAGCACCTTACATGCAAGACGCCAACTGTTCTGGAAGCTAAGAAAGACACACGCACGCATGTGCATGAGCATGAGCATGCATGCCCGCACACACACTCATACACACACAGCAAAGCAGCCAATCTTTCAGAAACAGTGATAACAAAAACTAGGTATTGGACAAAAATTTGACTGGATGAAAGGCTGTGAAACGAACTCACAGATTCATACACACACAAACACACACAGGAATACTTGGATATAAGAAGGTAAATGGTAAATGGCCTGTATTTGTATAGCGCTTTACTTAGCCCCTATGGACCCCAAAGCGTTTTACACTACATTCAGTCATCCACACATTCACACACTGGGGATGGCAAGCTACATTGTAGCCACAGCTGCCCTGGGGCGCACTGACAGAGGCGAGGCTGCCGGACACTGGCGCCACTGGGCCCTCTGACCACCATCAGTAGGCAATGGGTGAAGTGTCTTGCCCAAGGACACAACGACCGAGACTGTCGGAGCCGGGGCTCGAACCGGCAACCTTCTGATTACAATACGAACGATCACCCCTGTAGAGGTGGGGAGCCTCCTGGAAATATCTAACGTCTAATAATATCCATTTTACGGACTGGTAACATCCACAGCGGCTGGTTTGTTTTGATTGAGACGTGTGGCCACATTGTGAGTTTCTTTCTCTATTTTTTCGTATTTGTTTTTAAACTCCGCACTCAGAGTTTGGACATGAAACGTCAGCTAATAAGTGCGCACAGATCGAGAGATGCAATTTCATTACAGCGCTGAGCTTCATTTCATTGGTCGGTTGTTTACAGAGACAAAAAATCGTTATTGATGCTACGAAAAAATTTATGTCACTTTCTAAAGCAGCCATTTCCAGGTTATTTGGACACACCAACACCAAACTAACTTCACTGTGTCACGTTAATGAGCAAACCACACTCGGCCAGCCCGTTTAAGGAGTCGTGTGCAAGATTTGCCTTTAGAGGGTTGCTCAGCAACACGAACCTAAACACAACTTATCCACTCTGCAGCCTGTTGTTGTGCATTTACTCAATATGTGCTTAATTCTGCCTTTTATAGAACAGCAGGCTTTAATAACGTTTTAATGCTTCCAGCTGATGTGAGTTTGTTTATCCTTACTTCATATGTTACAGGAAATGTGGAGAAAGTGGAGAAAAGGAGAAGATAATAAACAAGGGCTGAGTTCATGGACACAAGATTGGTAAACAACCTCTGGTTTTCTGTCCAAAGATGAACAGGCCTCAATGTCTTTCATCTCATCTCACATGAAGGTCCATTTAATACCACAGCTTATCACACAAAAGGACAATAATTGTGCTTGCACTAAAACTCGGTGTGACAATGACAACAGAAAATCATGTGCTGAAGCTCACAGGAACCCGGGAGGAGGTAAGACGAGGAACTCACACGTGTCCGGTTTCATGAGCCACAACAAAGGCGGAGGAGAAGCCGTCTTCGTGGTTTAGGGTGCAGCTCCGGACTGGGTGGCACATTCCTGTGACCGGAGCGTAGCCTGCCGGGAAAAATGATCAATGTTACTGCAGATACAAAGATGAGGATGCTGAAACGTAAAAAATCTCCCTGCATCTCAATGAAAGGCATTAGGGGAAATATGTTGTACAAACGTATAAAAAAAAAAATGAAACAACAAGTTAAAAATGGAAAAAAGTCAAATTTATTCTATGAAATAAAACACATTTTGCGTGAGGAAGAAATGTTAATCTTATAACCAAAAACAATAAGCAACCTTTAAAAGTTAACCATCCAATATTTGCCAGAAGAGAACAATGAAAAATATTATCAATTAACATGACCAAAAACCAAGGAGCTGTGTGGTGATTAAGCACAGACTGTATACCAAAGATGGACAACAAGACCACAAGCGACAAAACTGCACAACAAATGATGCTGTGCTGACCAGAAATCAGCATTTGAGACAATAAACACATCAAGAAAGTGTTTACTGAGGGCTCGAGTGAGCAGTAGAGTGGAGGGATATTTTACACAGGACAGATCTGTATGCATCTCGGCCTATGCTTGAATGCGTCACGTGTCACATGGTGGCTGCAGCAATGATGCATGTTAGTACTGCAGCCAAGATACAATACACATTACACAATACAGCACAGTGACAGCAGGGGATTTAGGGGATAATTAATGGTGATTATCGCTGCTTTTCCATGACTTCCTGCATGATTCACTGACATCACGTGGTCTACAGTAATAACTGGAGCCGCAGACAGCAGCAGAGAGAAGCACCAGCAGTGCCAAAAATAGAAGGAAGTTTCTACTTCATTTAATTGTTTTACTGTCAACACATCTGCTTCAGTTGCAGCATCGTGAAGGGCGTGAACTTTGTTTGGAGCCAAACTACAAGTACAGATTTACAGGAAGTGAACCTCGCATTGCAAAGAAAAAAAAAAAGCGACATTAGGAAATATAGATTTTGGCCCAAATGACAGCTGGCACAGTGCATTTATGACAGTATGCCCAAAAGCTGAAACACACCCGCTGATCGTTACTAGTTTCCAAATCAAAATCAGATTCTTGATTACAGCCTGTGGACTGATGGGTTCACCCATCGTGTCCGTTTACCTATTACACCTACAAGGAAGGAAAAACAATGCAAAAGAATTTAAAACAGAAACTTAAGAAACAAAAACTACTCAAGTCTGTTCACAAGGAAGCACGTCTGAAAAATAAAAAATGAAATACCACAAATAAAGCACAACTCTTATCAGCGCTACCTGAGAGAGAAACACGCACAGTGCCACTTCAGATGGGCACAGTTGACTCGTCACGTGTTATGCCTTCCCAAGGGTGGGATTACCTTGGGAATTGCAGCGGTGCACTTGAGTCCCCAGAGCATTTATAACCTGAGTGAATTTTCCAGCACTTCCCTCGTTCGGTCCAGCTGTCACAATCTAGATGAGCAAGTTAGGAAGTCTCTGAATACCCAGCAGCCTGGACCATTTCAAGGCCATTAACCACAGGTAACCTCAACACGCTGCTAACATTAATATTGTGTAGACCTTCATCATCATCCTCTATTGCTTTATCACAGTGACACATTAAAGGACAACAAACATTCATTAGCAACATGTCCTACAGGATGGGAGCTGGGGTCTGTGTCGTGTGCTGTTCATTAGTGTTGGTGCATTAATAATGCAATAACTCATGAAGCATATTTGTTCCTTGTGAAGGAGCGAGTGAGCAAACATGGTAAACTTAATGAGAGCACGCATGCACACACAGTCACTGAGGCAGGGTGTGTGCTAGTGCTCCAACAATAACGATAAGTGTTGTTGTTTGGTTTCCCCTCGATGAACACTTGTGAAAACGGGAAAAGGAAGTTCTCGAAGGCCTCTCCATAAGTGGACTCTCGAAGTCGTTGTCTAAATATGGCCTCTCTTTTTGTGCATATAAATCAAATATAAATCAGAAAGCAGAGGCAGCTTTATCAGGTACTCCTCTCACTTTGCTCATATTTCATCAGACATCCCTTGCATTTCCACCGATGCAGGTCCCCCGAATGCTGGATTGAAATCTCTCGGATTGCCAGTGTGGTGAGGAGGATAGAGAGGGATCAGCGTTTTATCTCTTCTCAGGCTCCGAAATAAACAAACACTTTTCTCCTGAAGTTGTTTATATTCTTACATTTCAGTCTTTTATCAAACCTGTGACTGCTCATTATTTTTGCTCATGGTTCCCACTGACCATTAAGAACGAAGCTCTGAGTGTTTGTCAAAAACATCAGTCTGTAAGGGAGAAACCTCGGGGATGTTTTTGTTCTGTAAGTCTGTACAGATGACGCATCTTTGGAGCTGCTTTCTTTCATCTGCACAACTTTGGCAAAATTAGGAAAGCTCTGTCTCAGAGTAATGCAGGAAAACTAGTTCGTGCATTTGATTCTTCTTGGGTGAACTTTATATTTGTCACAGTAGTAACTCCAAGCTAAGCTCCCTTACACTGGACTACTAAGAGAGATCATAGTTCTTCCATATTAGCTTTTCTTCATTCTTATCCTCACAGAAAAATCTTGAATGATCAGGTACCATCATATCTTAAAGATCTAATAGCACCACGTTGAGCACTTCACTCTCAGACTGCAGGCCTACCTGAGTTTCTGAAAGTAGAATTGAATCCACCTCTGTGCTACCAGCCTTAGTGTAGACTTGGGTAACACCCTCTCTTATTTATTGGAATAAAAAAAAAAAAAATCCCTTCTACTGTACTGTACATGACTGCAGGCAATAAAAGATCGGTTGAATGTTTTTAACCCTGTAGGCAAAATGTTTTGATGCAGCTTTGAATTCACTTCAATTACAGAGAATCCCTGCAGGGAGAAGAGCACGGATACAGCGTCTCCTGCCATTTTTAAAGTGCAAATGCCACCATCTGATCTTCAGGCTGTTGCTCATGCTTCAATTCTCCTGTGCTTAGTGGAAAATAGAATCATCACTTGTAGCACATCAACACACAAACAAACACTGACCTTTCTCTATCCCAGCTGAGTCTATGAGGGAGAGAAAAACGAGTCTCGGATCCTTTTGATAATTTATTTGATGCCGTTTTTTTACACATCGGGCGAGAGTAACATAAGAATTAAAGTCGAAGATGGAAGACTTTGAAGAACCACACAGAACGCCGTGTTACACGCTACATAACTGCGTTAGTACACACATGCAGCACCAATTCTTAGTTCAGCTGCTCCGGCTCATCATTACATCACTTTAAATTCTGGTTCTGACTTTCAGAGCACGGCGTGGATCTGCGGTCATGCTGTGGAGCTCTCTCCCACTGAACCGGACAAGCCTCATCTTTTAAAAATATTTTTCAAAAACGTTTTGTCTTGATGTTTTTAGCATACTGATTGTGAAGCTTTGTGAAATTTATCTTGAAAGTTACTAAAATGTAACTTGTTTTTTTAGCATTACCACAAGCATGAGCGAGCGCGTCAGTGATTCGAGTTTACGGAGGCGCGTCTAGCAGAAAGCAAAGAGCTAAAACTGTAAATCATCAACAATCAACGAGATTTAATCAGGTGACATAAAAAACAGCTATTGCCCACATTTTAGCATCATTAGCAGTGGTATAAAACTACTAATAAAAGCCATAGTAATAAAACTCATAATGCATCAATTGCTGCACCAAAGGGTATCCCAGAATCTTGAATAAATATAATAAAAAGCATGTCTTAGCTTAGCTTAAGCATGTTTATTATGGCTGTAAAGTTAGGTTTTAGCCAAACTATTACATGATGTAAATAACAGACTATGACATTCATTAAAATTCCTCTAATGTGAAACCCAACGGTGAGTCCAAAAAGAAAATTATTCAAAATGTTTTTTTCTGATCTACAAGAAAAAAGAAGCAACTGATAATAAAACAGTAGTGATGTCTCTATAAACAGATGGAGACTCGTGTATATGAAAAACACTGTCCTTGATTACACTTACATAAAAGACAGTAGCCCAGGGAGCACCTCAGCAGCACAAAGGCACCTGAGAGTTGCAGTTCGACCCAGACTGGACTCAACACTGAATCCCAGCAGGTTGTTTTACGTCACTGCTGAGCCTTGTCCACAAACTTGAAGCTTCTTCTAAAATAGGGGAGGGAGAAGAGTTTGGAGTTCCTGCAGAGTCTGACTAATGTTGTTCCGGAGGGCATCTATAGCAAAATGGACCTGTCTTATCCTTTCACTTAGAAGATGATTTTGTGCTCTCCATAGACTCAGCTCTGCTCTGTGTCCATGACTGATCCATGGGAACGAGTCTGCTTTGTCTGCATCTTAGGTTGAAACGGAGATGGTTCCTATAATTCACTGGTTTCCTTAATTCATTTTCATACTTCCGCACCAATTAAAGGGTTGCTGGTGCAAAGTTCATCTCCAAGGAAACTTAGACTACGATGACTTGGATGACTGAGAACCTTCACAGGCTTCATCCGAGCCCCCCATGCCTTCTCCATATAACAGTTTACACTCTCCTGTCTTGATAGCAAGGCTTAGAGTTCATGAATTCCTTTACACAACAACAAATCCAGCTGTGGCGTATTCAGCAGACAATAATCCTGCTGTTTTGGTTCATGCTCAGATGGCTGAGGCTCTTAAAGATTGTGCGCATGTAGCAAATGACTCACAGCTCTGATTTTAGGCTGTAATGGACTGAAGGATGTTTCAGATCCAATTAAACTGAAATTCCACTTCCAGCTCAGGATGGAGATTATTTCACACTCTAAGTGGAGTCCTCACATCTATAGCTCTACTACATCACAATGACTTTCTGTATTATGGCTCTCTCTCTACTTTATGCCAGAGAATAAACTAGGGGCGTGTGAGTGTGCTGTTGTGTCAAAGCAGCAGATGACAGGTTGCAGCCACTTCTACCTGCTAAGTCCAAACGCTGGGAGTGCTGCATCATCTGTGCAGCATTCAGGCTGCAGGCAGGGAGTTCAGTTTGTATTATTTTACTTAAAGCTACATTTCACTTTTCTGTACTTTTCTTTCAGTTTCATTTCTCCCAAGAATGTTTTAAATCTTACTCCCCTCATTCAGTCGCCCATTTGGGGAACGTAACATCAACCCACATCTCACCTGGGATTTATTGCAGAAGTGGAGGAAGTCATTTATAACATTTATACAAACTATTTAGCCTTCACCGAGAGTCCAGATGGGCAGTTTCCATCTTTCCAACTGACTTTATTATAACTGTGTGTTTCTTGTTTTCAGAGGAAGCCCAGGGAGAGATAAAGATCAGAGTCGGGGATTCAGGGCTCTGAATGCTCAAGCTAAAGCTTGTACGATAACGTTCAGACTCCCGGGAGGCTTTTAATCTCTCTCAACACTTTCCAAAAAGCTAACCAGAAAGGATGTCCTGCTGCTGAACCAAGCTTCATGCTATTTCAGGAGAAGAACGCTGAACACAAAGAAGACTGACGTACAAAACAAACACAACCTGTGTGAATAGATGAGCTCACAAGACTGGGGAGCGTAATTGGACACTATCAGCTCTGGAATGATCCAGCAATAGTCACAGATAGTCACCCACCCACAACTGAGCTGGAGAAACATGGACTCAAACAAACCGACAGGGTCATTATACACAGAGTGAGCTACAGACAAGGAGCAGAGGGGCCCGACCATGCAGGAGACCTCACCAGGTTCCACACTGTGCCTGTGTCATATCTATTGATTGCTGTCTCCAATGTGTCTGATGTATCGCACTCCAGTCTTAAACTCATTTGAGGTGTCAAATGCAAAAACATGCACTGTCATGGCCCAGTGCTGAGCGTTGATTTTTTACACACTGACCAAAGCAAAAACTGTGCACCAAAGGTGAAATTACAAAACCCCACCAGAGAATATATTCACTCATTTTGCCCATAAACTCCTGTTAGATTCCGGATTAATGAATCTCACAGGTTTCTGCAACAGAAACAGCAAAAAAAAAAAGATTTTTTTATTTAGTCTAATCCTTGTTCTAATGAAATGGATAAATCTCTGCCCTGACCATAAAATACAGATTATGGACAACTGGACGACTTAATATTTGGTGTTGAAATTGTCTCCCAGTGAACAACAGCACAGCTTGGTTGAATCATCTCCTCTGTCTTCACTCTTTGTCTCCTTTGAGGACTGTTTTAACCAGCAAAGCTGCGCTAACATTGACTCCACAGGAGAGCGGATCGATGTAGCCCACGGACTTCCTGTGACACGCCTCCTGCAGCTCCATACCTGAGGGATCTCTTCCGTGCATGATGTGAGGACTGATAACAGCACTAAGACTGATTCCACTCGCCTAGCAGTGCCTTCTCTCCACATAGCTGGATCGGCACTAGCCCTTCTTCCAGCACCATAAAAGGTGCAAACAGATTCAACTTTGTTTGATCAGGAAAGTGATGAGATTTAAATGTTCTTACACAGACAGTAAGAAAGATGGGAGCACACCAGTAGAAGCAGAAGGACAAAGCAGAGCATCTAACCTGAGCATACAGTGTGCCGAGATCAGCAACTGACAGTCAAAATGAGCGAAACCATTACAGAGAGCCGTCCTTACATATAAATCTAAAAAGCATTTCCATAATCAAGTGCAGACAAAACGTCACTGCCGTTGTGTTCGCTTCCAAATAAAACATCTGCTGTAGCAAATAAACAAAGAATAAAGCCAGTGGAATAGGCCTTTAATAGTGCTGACTTTGGCCTTTCCATTGCTAAAGTTTGGCTGCTACAGAGAAAATAAAAAGAGGGGGGAGAAGTCGATATCTGGCAGACACTGGAAATTGCTTTCCCCCCTCCACTCTTTCAAATCAGCCTCAGCAACAAGAGTAAAAGGGCCAAAAAAGTAGCACAAAGGGAGAGTCCGCAGAGGACCGGTCACCCTTTTTGTGCGTCATAGCAGTAATAAGGAGGCTTTCCATTGTTTCTCTTCTTGCTGCCTTTTTGTGAATCATTTCAGCCAATTTAACTCAAGCAACTGGGGCACAAAGAGTTTTGATAGTTGCATTTAAAATGCAAACAGAAAGAATTCACACACGGGACGTGTTTCCTAAACGTTGAATTTGCTTAAAAAAACTTTGTTTTTCCTCTCAACATCAACCCATCACCTGTAATGACTATATTTAAAATCAAAGAATCCGCTCTCACTGACAAGTTGCACATTTTGCGAAACAGTAAGCTGACTGCTGTGTATCGTGACAGCCACAGAGGGAAGGCTAAAACGGCATGCACAATCTCACAATCTCATTTGAAACACTTCCCCCGGGGCCTTACCCTGCATCCCTGTGGGGCCGAAGCCTTGGCGAGTCAGGAAAATTGCATGGTCGTGGTGTTCAGCGTGATCAGGATCTCCTTTCTGCTGCACAAAGGCCCAGCGGCAGACGTTCTCCAGGCTCCGCGATGGGTTGCCTCTCTCAATGAGGCTGATTGACTGACAAGAAAGAGAAGGAGAGAAATGCCGATCACTGAGCGCTGCCTGGGCAAATGAACATGTTAGTACTCTGGCAGCAGCCTGTAATTACTCAGACTGTATAGCAGGAATAGTATCAAACACCAGAAGCCCTGGGCTGATAATGAGAGGATAGCAAGCTGAAGGAGTCGCGGTGAACATAAATCACCTAAGTGCTGATTACAGCGTGCAAACGTGCGTTTTCTGTCTGTAAAAGTGAGTTAGAGTGGATGACCTCTGCAATCTGCACACATTTTCATCTCTATTTAATTTCTCCATTACAAAAGGACTCATCACCTGCAAAGAGAAGTCTAAGAATAAAAAAAAGCGTTGGCCTCACCTTGGCATACCCCAGCATAATCATCCTGACCAGGACCACGTTGATGTGGACTCCCAGAGACTCGTCGTGGTAAATCTCATTCACCTGAGGTGCAGGGGGACAAATAACACTTCTTTTAAGGAATTGGAATCAGAATTACCTTAAATGTAGGAGTTATGAGTCCTAAACTCCACTCATTAGAGGAAACGAAACAGGTTATTCTTCAGGACTGCCTCCGTGAACACCTGCAATCAAATATCTCTCAAAGCACTGTGGGGTTGCATTGTGAGACCAGGTAAATATAAGAGGAGGGAGCAGTCTGTCATCTTAGTTTTGATCTTTGCAAGACACAAAAACAAATCAAGTTTTCAATATGATGGAGCCTTCAGTTTGCACAGGCGCTACGTCATTAAAAGAGAGATTATGACTTGATATGGAAATGTGCTCATGCATGTTGTGCTGTATTTAGAATGATTTCCTGTAAAGATCTGCAGAGAAACGGAGAAACCAAACACGAGCATGCGACAGAGAGGTTTAGTATTCAGCCCATCTTGGTTTCCTGAAGCCTCGGAAGTAATGTAAAGAGGATCGAGTGAGTCAACGAGTCAGGCTGGTGAAGGACTCTCCACAGGAAGCCTGACAAATGTTTTCTATCGATTTGAATCTGAATGAAACAGCGAAGTGAGACTTGCACACACAATCTGTGCCTTTCTGTTTTAGCAGCAAACGCCATTATCATCTGCAGACATGTGGTGCATGTCTATTCAGACAAAGGCATCGCATTTCCTCCGTATCTGCAGGTGTCTGAGATATCAAAAATGCACAGATACATTTCCTGTTTACATTATTTCCATGCTCACTTATCCTCATGAAGCGTAAACAGCAAACACAGTTAGGTTTTATAATATTAATGCATGAACAATTTGCAGGAATAATCATCGATTACTAGCTGCAGAGCTACAGTTAGCAGAGGAAACTGTGACAGTCGACCATCAGTTTTCCTGTAATTTAAAGTCATAATAGTCCTGTCACACTTTAGTTAAATGCATATTATGCAATTACATTAATGCTGAATAATGACATGATGCCACATGTGACACAGGTTGCCAGTTTGGACTGACTTTGGGGGCTGCATAAACATTTCAGAGCTTTGAAGGAGGATTTGATGTTCTGACGTCAATCCCACGACTTTATGTGACAAATGGCGAAGACACATTGATTGGGTCATAATAGTGAGAAATGTGAGATTGTCGAGCTCACTGTGTTCACATGCAAAACATTTAATTGGACATTATTATTTGGCTGGAAACCGAGCGGCAGATGAAGGAGCCAGTGACGGTCGCCTATGAATGCAAACAGCTGAAGCAAGCACATTTCCTCTGATCCACTCGGTGCACTTAATTACTGTGATAATTCTTTTGATATTAATGAGGATCATTTGTATTTACAAACTTGTATATTAGATGCTATAAACATATTCGTAGATGGCAAAAAAAGGAATGTTTACTTTGTTGTGATTGTGACCAGAATGAACATCTGAAAGTAAAGACGAGTGGGTCATGGGGGGGTAGATTTAAGGGGCACTTAACACAGATATTTAAAATACATCCATTTGTCTAAAATATAAAAGAATCCGAAGCCTTATTCATGAAATCTATTTTAAATATTGCTCAGCAGGGCAACAATCCCAGCGACAGAGGTTAACATTTCTCCTCCAACATAAACTCACTGTCCACTTCATTACACACGTCCTCAGCTGCTTATTTACCCAAATATCTAATTAGCCAATCACACGGTAACAACTCAGTGCCTTTGGGCACGTACACATGATCGAGTTCAAACCGAGCATCAGAATGAGGAAGAAAGTTGGTTTAAGTGACTTTGAGCATGGCATGATTGTTGCTGGTCTGAATATTTGAGAAACTGCTGATTTGAGATTTTCCAACACAACCATCTCTGAGGTTCACAGAGAGCAGTTCAAAACGGGGTAGAAATCCAGCAAGCAGGAGCTCTCTGGGTGAAAATGCCTTATTGATGGCAGACGTCCAGGGAGAACGGGCCGGCTGCCTCGACTTAATAGGAAGGCAACAGGAACTCAAAAACCACTTGTTAGCAATAATGAGTGGTTTGATGTGTTGTGCATTCATCTCTGAGTGCACAACACATCAGGAGGATATAACAGCACAGCAGTGCACCAGGGGCCACTCCTGTCAGGAAAGACCAGGAAACCGCTGGCTCATCAAAACTGCGCAGCAGAAGATTGATGATTTGATGAGTCTTGGTTTCTCCTGTGACATGAAGACTCACAGTTTTGGCATAAACAGCAAGAAAGCATTGAGCCGCCCTGCCTCGTATCAAGCCTTTAGATATAATGTCAGGGATGTTTTGTTGGCATATTTTAGACCGCTTAGCACCAACTGAGCATTGTTAAAGGACACGGCCTATATTGTGTACTTACTGTATCCATCCCATCTAACATGGTTGTAACGCACCACGTCACAAAGCTCAAATCATCTCATGCTGGTATCTTGAACATGTTCGATCTCAGCTGAGTCTGGCACCTTTGGGATGTGATAGAGAGATCTGCAGCAGCATCTGGCTGATGCTATCGTGTCAATATGGTCCAAAATCTCTCTTTTGAACACCTTGTTGAATCTGTGCCATGAAAATTTAAGGATGTACTGAAGGTAAAATGGGCTCCAGCTCAGTACTATCAAGATGTAACTAATGAAGTGGCCGGTGAAAGTAAATATGAAGGATGATTTAATTATCCCACCAACACAAACGTGCCGTGTTATGATCTTAGTACTGACTACATAGCATCTCCTCCTCTCCTGTGGCATCGAGGAGAAAAAGGAGGAGAAGGTGCAAAACTTGGAGATTAATTCAAGCGTTTCTTTTCATTTAAGAAGGTTTTACAGTTTTCCTAACTAACCTGGAGGAAATGACACGTCGTGTTCTGGTTTTCAGACAGATAGTTGACTCTGCTAAATGATCGTTGTGTGACACGCGATGCAATGGAAGCCAATGGGGCAGTTACTTAAAATAAATCCAATTGAACAGATGCTGCATGCATATTTAAGCAGTTTACTTCAAACAACAAAAATGCTCTGAGAGACAAAACTGTCAACCGGTTCTGCTGTGACTCTCGTGTCTGGATCCAGGAGAAAACAAAAGCGGACAGGAGAGTAAATCACGTCTGCAGGAGCAGGCATGAAATTAAATTGGTATAAATTTGTCTTGACTAAGCTCACGTGTTTCCATAGTGTCCCCATTAATGATCAGGGGAAAAGATTTGTCACTTGTTGGTCGTGCTGCACAAAAGAGTGACAAAACCCAAATGACAACTGAAGGAGACTCACAAACAAGACAAATTAATCACGAGCCAGCGAACTCTGCTGCTAATCCCGCCACCAGGGCACCTGACCAACATTCTCTGCCAAGCTGGTGTGAAGACCGCTCTGAGGAAAAAGGTACCACTTAAACGTTTCTATCTACAGTCTCATTACACTAAAATGCTAAATACTGCTTTACAGCAGTGGGTGCTATCAAACTTGATGGCAGGGAAATACTGAGTTTATTGTGTTCTTGTGATTCTTTGTGTGAGATTGTAAAGATGTTAAGTTGAAGTTTTACAGTTTAGCCTCGAGTTCGTTCTGAGTTTACTTTTATTTCCAATTCACGGTTTCTCGCCTGTGAAATTGCTCTCATGTTCTTGTCTTGTGTGAGTCTGTAGTTTTATCTGTGTCTTCGTTTCACTCGCCCTCTGTGTGTGTCTCTTAGTGTGTTTTCTGTTTTATTTCGACAGCCTCTCGTCCCGGGTTCAGGTTTCTCCATGCTCAAGGCTCTATGTCCCAGTTTAGTTCCAGTCTTAGTTTTCTTCTGCCTTCTGTTTGTATTTTTTGGTGCAGTCCAGATAAACGGCTCACATTTCGTTAAGTCCCTTTGTGCCTCGAGTGTTTTGGGTCCACGCTACAAAAACAAGGTGCAGACAAATAAATTTTACTGAGTACTAAAAACAAACCGACCAAAGAGTTTTACCTTCTGCCATCCGTTCTCACCTTCTCCTGTGATCCTTATCAGCGTCACGGGGTGGCCTGAGCCTATCCCAACTAGAGAGACAGACATCCATTCACATTCACATCTATGTGCAATTTAGAATCGCCAATGAACCTTAGCCCAATTAATGCATGTTGCTGGATTGTGGGAGGATGCCAGAGAAATGCAATTAAAATTGTTTTGTTTTTTCTAAAAGATTTATGGTAATATATATTTTGCAGAGCACTTCCTGTGTAACATGATGACTGGAAAAAGAACATACATGTTACTGAACAAAACTGCCCATCACATGCCCATCATGCAGCTTTCCCCACTGTTATTTTGTCACCAACTGATTGACTGCACAGTGAGTACCAATCGAATCAGTGAACAGGTCAACATCTTGCCATCTTTCTCTCTGACATGTTACATGAGACGCGCCAATTAGCAGAGCATGAGGACTAAAGTCAGGCAGTGGGCCTCATTTTCTTTGGGCCAGTGATTTCTCACTGAGCTCATCTGCCTCATTACACAATAAGTCAGCGTTCTCCACCCAGGACAGAAGAGGTGGGGAAAAACATTTCCCAGCAGCGTATCATCACATGTTAAACTGTCTCTTTGATTTTGCTTTGTCAACTTTTTGAGGCGATGCAGCGCTGTGGATGAGCCTGACGCTCCAAGCTGCTGCTTTGCATTTTCATTTCTTGGGACTTTATGAAGTAACAGTCTAGGTGAACGTGAGCCACATCGCAGATGGGAGCTTTGAAATGAAGACAGATAAATGCTGCTGATCCTGAATGTGTATCTAGTAGCAAAGCAGCTTTGCTTTGCTTGCAGTAGCTGCACTGTGAGCCTCTCCTTCAGGGAGAGATAAAATTACACCATATGCTATCCAACACACTGAGCTGCTCGCTCTCAAAGACTCATCCCAGCGCTACGACTTCCTAACAGAATCCTCCACACAGAGGCAGCAGGACTCACTTCCTCTCATCGTATCCATCACTGGGGCTGCACGGTTAGTCAAATTTTAATCCTGTTCATAATTTTGGCTTGTCGCATTTAAGTGAACATGATTGAGTGATATTGAAAAAGCCTTCTTCACCAAGAGTGAATCAAGCACTCACTACATCACCACCTGATGGTGTTTCTGTATGTGGCTGTCGCCTGCACCACGTGGATGCAGAACACGACATTAAAAAGAGATTTTTTTTTAACAAAAATCAAAAGTCTGGCACCGCAGAAGCTGAAAAACTTGATCCTAAAAGAGCATCAACTATGAAGAAATCATGTGCAAAGAGTCCTGTAGAGTTGTGTCACCACAAAGCAGCACATCCATCTTGCTTAAAAACAACACAAACTGCAGCACAACTAACACATGCAGGCCAAGAAAAACACTGCAACGGTTGCCAACGTGAATCGTCCAGTGTATCAGTGCATCCATCCAGATCACAAAGATGGGCTGAACTCACCAACACAATTACATTACACATAAAGATAAATGTCCAGTAAACACAGAAGGTTTTAGAAAAGATGGTCAACATTTTACACAAAAGATATGTTACAAGTGGAAAAACCAGTGGTGGGGAAATAGAGGGGGCTCCCACAGCCGTAGAGCTGTAGCCACGCCCCTCACGCTGGTACAGTGAACGGAGGGAAAGACTTTCTATTTTGCTTCTGGGACATGAACTTGGGTCAAGTGAATAAAAACCTGATTTGTCTGCAAAGAAGAGTTAATTAACAGGAACATAGCTCAATGCAAAGGTCTGAGAGGTGCACTGGTTTTACCAATGGGAAAATGTGAAAGCAGGGTTTGGTTTACGTGACACGGCCATAACAACACTTTATGAATAATCATTACCTCAACACTGATCAAAACAAGAGCGATAATCCTTTTGGCCATAATCACACAGCCCTGCTCATCACTCTCAAATTTTATTAAGCATACACTCACTTACAGCTTAAAACAGCCACAGCACATCTGTGGGGAGGAAAGCAAAGTATTCCCACTGATCAATAGCACTGATTTGATTTCCTTCACAACCAGGAAGTCCATCTCTGAAAGTGTTTTTACACAGCCATGACAAAGGTGTATTAAACTATACTTCAGCAGACAAGACCTGCATACGTCAGCAGGGGGTGGGTGAAAGGTGGGGTTAGGTTACTTGTATATTTCAGGTTAAACACAAAGAGAAGGACAAACACGTGCTTCAGACACAGCTACAGGACATTCCCACCTATTTATATCTAGATATATAATTACATATCCCAATATTTTCATAAATAGATGCACCATTAGTTTGCTTTATGTCTCTAATCACATCACCTGTTGTAGATCTGCACATAGAGACAGCCTGTCACGTTGCTAATCTACTTTATTTGTACCTAAGAAAAATCTTTTAGAGCACATTTTTTAACAACGTGGATGAAGATGTGTGCACAAAACCAGCCCCATAAAAAACTGCTCTCCCAGTTTGGTTCGAAAACCTTGACCAGTTCCCACTGAGTCCTGACCTCATCCCTGTCCAACAACTCTGGATAAACCAGTTTGCTTACTGTGAGCTGGGCCTTATCACACCACACAGGTGCTGAATCGCACTGCAGCCAGAAGCTGGTTGGATTTCTAAACTGAGATAAATTTAGATTTTTACAGCAGCACATTATTGTTCCTGGGTTTTCTTTTTTTTTAAACTCACATTAGTGCCCACATACTATTGAATATGTAAGCCGAATGACATATAGAGTAGGTGACCACCATCTCAGTGCTTTATGCTGATTATATTGATTTTAGGCAGCAGACAAAGAAGAGAAGGAGGAGAGTGATGGAAACGAAGAAGAGTGGAGGAGACTGAAGGGTGAAAACAGAGGAAATGAGCAGCGGAGACAAAGACAAAAGAAAGAAGATCAAAAGAAACAAGAGTGAGAAAGAGAGGCAAGAGGAGAAGATCAATAACAACGAATTCAGAGAGGTTCTGTGGTCAGATGAAGCCAAAATCGGCCCCACGGCATCGCCACAGTCAAGCAAGGAGGTGGAACCATTATGTGTTGGACAATGACCCAAAACATACTGTCAAAGAGACAAAGGAGTGAAAAGAAGAAGGAGGTTAAGGTCATGGAGTGGCTTAGCTGATCTCCAGTCCCATAGAAAGACTGTGTAGGGAGCAGCAGAGTCGTGTTACCAAACAGGGGAGAGCTTAAAGTGTTTAGAGAGTTTCTGTAATGAGGACTGGGCCAAAATCCCACCTGAGATCTATGCACACCCGATGAACGTCTTACTGTTGTGCTTCTCCACCGAGTACTCAGCCATGTTTTGATTGTTGATTAAACTTGTATTTTACTCCATGACATTTTTTAAATCTCTCCATTAAAATGAAACTACTAAGAATCTAGAAGGAAAGGAAGGAAAAAAAAACTTATCCTACAGAAAATGCTGAAAGAACTGAAAGAACTCAGTAGAGTACATCTGAATGTGCTGGGCAGACATGCCTGTTATGAGGAACATGAAAGAGATGCAGACAAATCTAAATAAAAAAAAAATCAAAGCGAGCATAAAGAAATGCAGTGATCTCATGAAGGCTGCGTTTGATGAAGACAAACTGACCCCTAAAAGCAGAGCTGCCCGACTCCACTGCACTTGCTAATGGATCCTCATTAATGATGAAGTGTGTAACAATAAAAGAACAGACTTTATTCTTCTCTCATTTGCTGTAAGAGATTCAGGACTAACGTAACACTTGGACACAACCAAAAAATTAAATGCAGTTTAAGTGCTGGTGTGTGTGTGTGTGTTGTTGTTGTTGTTGATTGGATTGCCCAAAGAGTTGCTTGTGAAGATGCCCACAGAATTCATACATACGTGCTCATTAAACGGTCCAATCAGTTCCAATTCTCTGGAGGATGGTGAACACACAGAGGAGGGGACTCTGACTTGATTAGCAAGAGATAAGAAAACTGGAAGACCAGAGAAAGAAACTGGGAAAAGGAGGAGTTGACAGGAGATGAATACTGAAAAGAGAAGAAGGAAGAAATGAGAACAGAGGGAGTGAAGATGACGAACACAGATGAGACGACAAGTAAAGACGGGAGTGAGGCGAAAAGGGAAGAAGAGAGCTGAGAGGGAGAAGAGGAATGAAAATAAAAAGAGGAGGTGGTGTAGAAAGGAAAAGAGGGAGGAGATAAGAGGAGGAAGTGTGGAGGAGTATAAACGGGAAACAATGAGACGAGAGCAAAAGGAAAAAAGAGAGAGAGGAGATCAATCACAGTAATCAGTGTTCAGAGACTGCGCTGCCTCCAGATAAAGCCAGCGGGGACCTCTACTGGAAAACACCATCAATAACCTCAAAACTTCAGGGGCAGACACTGCAGAGATCCAGAGAGAGAGTAGAGAGCAATGGAGTGATACTTATGGCAGACTGAAAAGAGCATTTAGTGCTTTGGAAGTTAAAAGGAATTGAGGTTATGTATTTTGGGACATTTAAGGCAGAGATGGGGAACATCATGACACGATGTGAGATACAGAAAAAGCTTAATAAAAACATATACTCGTGTTAAACTGCACCGATAATTAAACTCTGCTTGAATGTCAGGGCTCCATACACATACACCCACTTAAATCTTATAATAAGTGGTGCTGAAGGCACTCGACATGGATTTTTTGCTTCTGTTACAAACCAAATTTTCCTTTGTTGGACTATTAAAGGATTATTCTATTCTCTCTATTCTATTCTATAGTTAACGTTTAATTTGACTAACTAGAAGGACTAGATTTTTCTATTCCTTTCTATTTTTCTTTACTTTTGTCCAAAGAACTCGGTGAAGTTCTAAGGATGGGGAGATTTGCACCTGTTCTTGTGTCACAGAACATTTAAAAGGGTGAAGTGCATGCTTCACCACAAAGATTTATATGAGAGCACTATGAGACGTCATTTAGAAGATATGGAATCAAAAATTACAAATACAAATTTGCCTTTTTAAAACCCAGAAAAAGAGCTCAATATCAGCAATTTAAATGTAGCAACGGTAAATAAGCTAAAGGCAAAAATTATGAGATAAAACATCAATAGGACCAAACGCAACACTCATTATAAAATTTATTTTTTTTGACCTGCTTTCATTAAAATCATTGGAACGAGATCCATTTTTGATCCGTTTTTCGTTTGTCTGAACTAAAAACTTAAAACTAAATCTATTTTTCTCAGGTAGAGTGAACAACATCCCGACTGCAGGAAACATCAGTACCAATGACTGCAGGGCCCTGATTGCCTGTCACTGCTGCAATCCTTCCAGTCAGTCCATGCTGGAGCATTCGAACCAGGAAGACGGCATCAGCCCAGCAAAGGACCTGGTTTAAATAAAGCTGGCAGACAAACTGCTTTCATGTCCAAACGCAGTACGGGACCATTATGTAGAATAACAAGAGCATCTGAGAGGCTTGTAATTTTAATACAGAATAATGACGTCGGTGAGGAAACGAGAGGCAATCCTGTCTTTTTTCAAACTCTCAGACGAAATGAAAACACAACACTGAAGCAGAGAAAGCGTACAAACAACATTATGCAATCAGCACTTCTGAACTGGATCATATATCTCCTGCTGATGCTTTGATTTCTTTAAAATCCTTTCATGTTTCGAGTCACATTGTTCTGCCCAACACATGTCACCGATGACACAAAAACCGACGTCTATCAGAATTTGGTGTTATACGATCATCCGCGGCCCATCGCTTCAGGGCGCTTTGATCAGCTGCTGATTTGCTGCCGGGGAGCGGCAAAGGCAGAATCCTGAGTGACGACACTCCACGGAGAGAGTGACAACGGGGTGGCAAAAATGCTCCGCCTTCTCATCCATCTGCATTCAAATCTCTCATTAAAGGAACACTTCACCATTCTGCCAGGAGATAATGGCTCATGTGCCAATCTCTGACAACACAAGCGAGGTGTATCTGTGACATCTGTGAGGACGTGATGAGCAAACACTGCATTTAATCTGCCTCCAGAGACTAATGACAGTCTGAGCTAACCGCCTAACGCGCACAAAGGGCAGAGAAATCCCTGCTACGGATCATATTTGAATGGCAGTAATAATTCCCACGGAGCCACTATTAGCATCCCTGTGTGTGGACAACAGTGTGAATTCACACCGATGGAAAGAGATGCACTTAGCATCCCAACAGCTGCTTGCTGGCTTCATTTTTTTTTCCTGGTTCAGACAATGAAACACTGATCCACAGCAGAGAACCCACAGGAGTGGGCTGCTGTGACACCACTGACTCACTTATTCACATGAAGACCAGTTCCATACAATATGTGATAGGAAATGTAGATTACAGGGTATTGTAACCTCGCCTGTATTATTTTTAGCCCAGTGGAGCTGAGTGACAACACCAGCTCTCAAACAATGAAACTGAACAGTGTGGATAACTAAAAACACACTTTGAATGAGAGTCTCCTGTACTCCTTTATATAAAGATGCAGTTAACGACTGCTTAGGGAGACAAAGAGACAAGAGATTGAAGAGTGTTTATTATTTCGGAAGTTTATTCCTTTTAACATCTGAGATATTGAAGAAATGGAGGGAGAAGCGGGAAGCATACAGAAACACTTGTTTGCCGGCTGATTGTGACCTACACCCGTTTTCACACATTGACTAGTGTGATTAGGTGGAGGATCAATAGAGGGTCCAGGACCCTTTTGGGGACCCTCCTATAGGGCTTAAAATCTGGGACTCTGCACCACTTGCTCTTAAAACCGAAGAAGAACTGAAGAACTTCAGGAAAACTTAAAGTCCAGATGCTTTTCTTTCCGAGCTTCTTCGACCGCCATGACCTGGATGACTGAGAACCTTCTCAGACACAATTACAACTCATAAAAGAAGCTCAAATAAAACCAGATAACAGAGGATTTCAGGCTAATATAGGAAGCTGGATGAAGCCCACATTAGGAAGCTACTGTTATTACTATTGAGGCTGTTGAGCTATAACAGTGAGTGAATACTGAATTTTAATGGGACCAGTACAGACTAACAACTTCTGTTAGTGTGGACTGGATTTACATTTAGGTGTCAGTACAGTGCATTCATAAAGTCCTTTATTCTGTGAGCTTTAAGCACATCCACTGCCAATTTGAATTCACCATTGAACCTAGAATCCCTTTGGCTTGTGGGAGGAATCCAGTGGTAAGGTCAACTCCACAGCAAAGGTTTAAAGGCGGGCAGGAAGCCAGTCAGTGACATCTCTAATGCATGCTTACCCAAACACCCCTGTTCTGTTTTTTAAACTAGCAGCAAAATGAAGTTGCAGTGACTCACTATGTTCATCAGAGTGAGGAGGTAATTCTGCACATGCTCCTTGCCGTGAAATCGGACCACTGAGTCATCGACTCCCAGCAGGATTTCTATGTTGTAGTCGTCCTCCCCAGCGTCCCTCCGTCTGCGGCGCTGCATCGTCTCATTCACCTGTCGGGTTACTGAGTCAAGGGCCCCGGGAACGTCGAGCTCCGCTTCTGTGAGATTAAGACAGGAGAGATGCAACTTTTAATATTTTTTTCATTTCCATCTGTGAAGGTTGCTGCAGGACGTTAATTTTAAAATGCTGAGTAAAGGCACTTCCTGGTCTGCTATTACATAACAATTACATTGTGTTAGAAGAGCATTCGATTAATGATAATGAGTGAGTCATGCAGCTGCAGGTCTTCAGGTTCTTTTCGCATATGAATGTGCCAGCAGAGGCCAAAGCTTGTTCTAAAGTCCAGTGCCTGCTGGCCTGAATTATACACGTTTCATATTTGATGGTTGAAAAAGGGTTGATCCAGTCGGAGCTTTCTTATGTTGTTTTTTCTGATTAATGATTAACTAATGAGCAATATGAGGAGATGGAGCATCGATGGATAGAGCCAAGCAGATGTTTTCAAAAGAGGAGACACATTTTCCAGCTGGGTGCGCAGGCACAGCTGGATTTCACAAGACTACAATTCAAGTGCTGAAAAGGTGAATAACATGTTTACAATTTCCCAGGTTTTAATAATTTAATAGAGCAAAAGTACATTTTCTGGTTCCAACTTTAAATGAGTGGATTTGTTCGACCTTCTGTTTTAGATCATTTTAATTTTAGCATCTTTGGACTTTTGGTCAAACAAATCAAGCACTATGGGGATAACATAGCAGTGCTCCTTATTTACCTGTTTCTAAAGAGAAAAATGATGATTTAGCAAAACAAAAAGAAAAAACAAGAAATAGAAATAGAAAACTGTTTTAGTCAAAATGCCAGAAAGACCACTCATGTACCAGATGACCTTTGTGTTATTCACCCTGTTCATTCAGTGCTGACTGTGTTATGGAGCTTTGACAGGTAAACTGATGCTAAAAGCAACTGTTAAAGCTTCAAATTTGTCAGCGTGGAAGGATAAAAAGGTGTTTGACAGCAGCTCAGCTCATTCAGTCCACAATTCACTTCAATCCAACAAAGGCTGTTGTGGTTTACTGCCTTTAATTAATGCACAGGACAACAGAACTTATAGTTTTTAAGGCATTTTTACAACCCACTGACTTTCTCCTGTCGTTGCATAACTTTGACTTCAAACCGAGTTTCTGCTTCCCTCGTTATGAAAATGAGGTGAACTTGACAGATTTCAGGCTCCTCTCCTCAAACCACGTGAATGTGCTAATGCTTTTCACTTTGATGGACTGGACCACCGGTACTTAAGGCTCCCATAATACTGCTTAGCGCACACTCTGGAGGCTAAGGTTATCTCTGTGAAACCGCAGGGAGCAGTGCTCATATCAGGGCCTCGAGGACTACAGAGGGGGGATCAAGCGGCCAAGGAAACTCTTCACTCCACACTTTGCTGCTTTATAGTTAGGAGTGTTGCGGATTTAATTTTCATCTTATAATGAAAGGGGGAAAAAAATCCTTTGTTGTTTTCCAGCAGACTGACTGGTTATAAGGGCTGGAGGGGCAGAGCTGCAGGCTGAATGAATCATCAGGATGTCTGTGAGCGAGACTGTTTTTCTCCAGTGGAGCTGGTGGTCAACAGTAAGGCGGTGATTACGCCTGCAGTGTTGAATTCGGTTTAGCCACAGTGGACTGCATCCTGTTAGCTCTGTATTGGCGTATGCGGTTAATTTCAGATATGGTCAAAAATAAGAATAAAAGCAGTGTGCCTCTTCTTCCAGGCAGAGAAAACTCGCCTCTCGCCAAAGTGCACTATTTGTTATGTTATATAATAATTATAATACATGTTATATAATATCCAGTATTCATTTTAATTGGATAAAATGACATTTTTGATGACTCTGTGTTTCCTGTTTTATTTTAAAAGGGTCTGGTGTGTTTTGTCATTGTATTTAGTTTCACTTCCATGGGACATCATTATGTTTTCAATCAGCTGTTTCCTCGTGTGTTCTCCCTTCCCCCTGATCACCTCCTGTGTATTTAAGTCCTCTGTTTTCTATGTTTTATTGTCAGGTAGTCTGTTACACTCTCCATAGTGATTACACTTTTTCATAGTTTTTCATAATTGCATGTTTTCTTCTGCCTTCAGCCACAATAAAGGCTCATTTTGTCAGTGACAAATACACAATTTTCAACTATTTATTACAGTTAATTGCTGCATTATCACAAACAGATTGCATGTAATTGCCAACTGTGAGTAAAAAATAACTTTATCATACTGGATAAAACAGATTCTGACAATGTTTAACTTTGAGGACCTAATTGCAGTAGACAGAAGACGATAAATCACTATATATGTTAATGCAATATGCAGCATACTGCAAAATGTAAAAAAAATGCTATAATATGATATCATTAGGGAAATATTGTGGTAATATCATATTGTAGGGTGTCTGGTGATTCTAACTCTATCAGTTGACCTAACATGCATGCCTGTGGGAGGAAGCTGAAGACCTGGAGAGAACCCGCACAGACACGGGAGAACATGCAAGCTCCACACAGAAAGGCTTTAGCCAGCCGTGGGTTCGAACCTTCATGATAATACATTTGGTTTATGTCACAGCTCAGTGCAAATTGTCCTCGCTTGCCATTGCAAGAAGACTATTTCGAACCATACCGAGTGAGAGCGTGAGGCACTCCTTGGCTTCTTCTGCAATTTGTACAAGGCCAAAGCGAAAAAATAAACTGAAAGCAAGAAAGGTCATTGTCCATTCAGCAATGAATACAAATGTCTGCCAGCAAGACAGCACAGGCCTTGAGCTCAAAATTGGGTTCACGTGGGTTCATGCAGCCCATTTACAAACAAACCAGAGTAGGCAAACAAAGGTGCCACAGACTCACCAGAAGCTTGTATAGTAAAGACGTTTCGGTAAGCTCGCATCAGGCCGTGTTAGAAAATTTGGCACTGAGCTGAGTCAAAACAAATCGTGCTCTAGAAACCTGTGCCTTTAGCTGAAATTGATGACACTGGAAATAACCTCCTCACACATATACAGCAATCCTATGCAGTACTGATGCATAATGGAGCAGTTTTAAAGAAGATGAAGATATTTACAGACACGTCGGTGAACCTCTCACCTGGTCAAATGAATGGACTATAAAGAGCAACTCCTGCAAACCACCAAGAACATATTAAGTGTGAAAAGCTGAACTATGTCTGAAGGAGAGTAAGGCAGAGCACGCGTGCTCTTTGAATTTTCCCTGAATAAATAAGTGAATAAGTAAAGTGGTTCACAGTTTTATATTTCGTCCACATTGGGTGAAGATACTGTGCTGGCAAACACTGGTAAATCTCAAGCCATAAATAAAAGCACAGGCCATTTTTCATTTTTCCAGGGATGCTTTGGGCCACAGACAGGGCCGGTGATTGAGTGGAGAGGGAGCTAAAATAAATAGGAAGAAATGGCTGCCACCTCAGCCGTGGCCCGGCTTCTACAGTGTTGGGATTGTGGAGCACATTCCTCCTCTCCGCCGCTCCCGTCATGACACAGGCATTCCTGTGCCGCGGGCCAGCCC
>VUQR01017349.1:51462-74872 GCA_015108515.1 Hemichromis elongatus
GGGAGTGTGTGGTGTGTGTGTGTGTGTGTGTGTGTGTGTGTGTGTGTGTGTGTGTGTGTGTGCGAGTGAGAGACAGAGAGGGAGAGGGAGTGACAGATCTTGTATTATAACCTTCATGTTATGTACGCACAGTGTGAGCACTCAGGTCGCAAGTCAGTCAGATACTCGATAAGGGAATTATTAAAAATAAAATGTGGCAAATGTGTGCTGTAGCCAAATTTGATCTATATGATGTTTTATAGGAATATAGCTTTGACAGTTGGACAGATTTCAGGCTTTCGGTCTTCGTGACAAACTACGCTAGCCCCCTCCTGCATTTAGCATTCAAACAGGGAAAAAAAGCAAAGAAGGGGACCTATTCTTTAACGCTGGACTAGCTTAGCGTTTGCACTCATAAATAGTCTAAATGTCTCTCTGTTGCCAGGTTGCTTATCTGTTGTTGAGCTCCAGAATATCAAACTTGTGTGGAGTGTGTTTGTGGTGACTTAAGAGCAGCAGAGCGAGAGTCCTGAAGCAGACAACGGTAAGCCTTGTTGGGCTCAGTCAGTTACAACATGCTGCAAAACTTAGGCTTCATTCATGGTGGGGTGCGAACTGCCTTTTTGGAAGAAATGCTCACTGTATTTCCTTTCAGGGAGTTCAATATATTTTGGTGATCTGCATCCGTTTCCCCCCCCACTCTTTCTCACAGAGTACAAACAAGCCAATGTCATCGCTGAAAGGTCAAGCGACAAACTGTTTCCACTCCTTTCCTCTCCTAAACAACTGATAAAGTACTGAAATGTAAGAAGCTCAAATTCTGAAAGGTGATTGTAAAAGGCTTTTTGGGGCGGTGGAAGACTTTTACCTTCAGATCAGATGTTTTCTGTCTTTTTTATTTCTCGGCTAAAAATTCAATCGGCTTTAATTTTCCAGTTAGAGATGACGATGTGCGTGACGACGCTTCTTTCACTCCTAGGCTCCAGATAAAGCGGTCCTTTGAAAAAGCAGATTTGCTCAATGCTCAATCTTTCCAGTCAATCTTTTATCTTTATCTCAGAGGCCTTTCAACTTGTAAAGCAACTTTCATAACAAGCGAGAATTTCTGAAACAAATTTACCATCTGATTCTTATTTGTATGCAGTTACATCAATCTATCATTCGTCTTATTCTATCATTGCAGCTTTTGCTCAGAAGGTAAAATAAGTTGTCCACTAATGAGATACTCGGGGGTTTGATCTCTCTATCTGAATGTCTAGTGGCCTTGGGTAAGATACAGAACCAGATAAACTGCTCCTAATGTGCCCATCAGCGTTTTGGTGTGTGTGGTAAGTGATGTAAAAATGTGTGTGAATGGGTGAATGTAAAGTGGTCAACAGCACTTCTATATAAATGCAGGGTGGTACCCTGTAAGCTCCTGCTGTTTGTACACTACCTGGACCAATTTCTTTTGAGCAACCAGCTGGTTGCTGCAAATGTGTGAA
Organism: Hemichromis elongatus; assembly: GCA_015108515.1. Taxonomy (NCBI): domain Eukaryota; kingdom Metazoa; phylum Chordata; class Actinopteri; order Cichliformes; family Cichlidae; genus Hemichromis; species Hemichromis elongatus. The sequence continues at coordinate 52,926 of VUQR01017349.1, forward strand.
ATTTGATGCCAAAAATGAAAAAGAGGGTGTTTTTTTTTACTAAATGCCGACTGTCTCCGGATACTAAACCCTAATATCTCGAAGAAGCTGTCAGACAGGTTGTGTTACTGCTGGGGAACGTGCCGTTTTAAGCCCGTGTAAAAATGCAGACAGAAACTTTGAGGCTCAATAATCGGCTCTAGTGTTTACTGTACCCTTACTTCTGAGAGTGCGGTCATCCTCATTCAAGACCTCATAAATGATGATCCCCTGGATTTAAACAGACGTGTTTTGTGTGCTTCAGAATTGTTCTGGCCCTGGCCAGTGCTGCCCTGTGTGCTTAACCTGTGTCAGTGTTTACCTTTAATATGCAGATTTTTCTTGGCAGTCTCTCATCGCTGTTTGGCTCTCTGACTCTGGGGTCGCTCGCTCCGCTTCCTGGCTATAATCTTTGCTGATTCTAACAGCATTCAGTTCCGTCCTGCAGTCAGCGGACTCTACCTGCTGAAATATTTTAATTTAGTCTTGACGTCAGGTGTGTACTGCTGTGATTTTTGAATGAGTAGTTTGGTTGCACAACAAAAGGCAGCTGGTGTGCTGTTTAGAGCTGGTCCAGACTAAGTTTTTATTCACACTCAGTCCTATTAGTCATTCAGGGGATTTTCTTTTGTTAGATTCACTAAGAACTCGAGTCTTTCCTCCCATTTTATAGTTTATTTACCAAAATAACAAACTTTTCTTTTAGTTTTGAACCTGTGGACCCCGTTTTTTTGCAGCTTCTCCTCATTTTTAACCCATATGTAACTTCAGGCAATGTGTTTTATGATGCTTCTCCTGTCCTCAGCTGACCAAGGACAAACAAATTATTCACCCATACGTGTTTTTTGGGGGGAGAGGTAATTTTTAAACTCTTAACAGTCTTTCAGTGATTATGCTTTATGCGTCTTTGGATATGTTATTTGACTAAATACGTGATTTTTGTTGGAGACTGTTTGACACAACAAGCAGTCAAAACTCTCAACACAAGGTGTTTAGTTAAGATTAGATATCAAAGGTAACACCATAAGAAATTTTGAAAAAAGCTTGAAAGTGTAAACTGAGATAATAAAACCTATTAAAGAAAAAACACAATCTACAGACCACAAATGATACAACTAACCAGAGCTACGACGACAGGATTCCAGAGTGACCTCTGCCACCTACAGCAACACTTATGACATCAGCACCAAATGAGTTCTGGGGAACGTGCTTTGAAGTGCGTGGTGCGTGTAATTTCCAGTCATGATGGCAGATTCTTACACAATGCAAAGATATTTTCAAAGATATTTTTATCAGGCAATCAAAAATAAAGGGTTGCGACACTCTGCCAAACAAACAACCACAAGCCCGTCCCGTCTCCGAGTGATTGTAGTATAACAACAAGCTACAGGAATCTGAAGTATTTGGCTCACTCACAGACAGACTGGATGGAAAGAAGAAAGAGATACTCATCAGCTCCTTCCAGCCGCCTTTTGGAACGCTGCTGGATGATTTAACAGCGAGTCAGAAGCGAGAACAGGCGAGCGACTCAAAATATTGCTCAATGCTCCTGAGGTCTTTTCCATTCTCCTTCCAGATCCTTGGCCTGCACCCGAGTCGCTAATTATCACCAGGTTTGGTATGGAAAGAACTCATCAGGCGCATTTGGGAATCGTATTTCTGAAGACATAAGGCAATGTGGAAAATATCTTCCCAATCTGCCGGTTCAGGACACAAACAGGGAAGAGTATCAGGTGGAGAACGGTCTCCTTTAGTGATGAAATTACAGGAGGAAGGAGATATGTATTGTTGCATTCAGTGCAGGCTATAAAGACAGATTTATGATGCGTTCAGCATGAAGACTCAGCAGTGACTTCAAAGCTTCTGGATGACTTTTGTTGTCGTTGTGTGTTAAAAGCACGCACACTAACACACACACACACACACACACCGGGGATGGACGCTGAGTGTTTCCACTCACCTCTGACATTGCTGGAATTACTTGTGTTTACAGCACATTAGAGAAACCATCCTCGCTAACAGCAGCAACCAAATACCAGATAACCTTTCATGTTTTTAAATTACCATAGGTAAATTGCTTTTTCCTATCAATACTCGCTCACACGCAATACAATCTAAAGCACATGCCCCACATCTCAGCAATAGAAATCAGATGCTCATGTACCTTTTTATGAGCTCCTCATAAAGTTTATTCACGTGTGAAGGGGCGAAAGTTTAGACTGGTGTGATTTCATGTTAGAATCGCACTAAACATCAAACAGAAAAGTCATTAGCGTCTTCTGAGGACTCATACGGTGTTAACACAACATGTCCCAAGACCCACGTTCTGCATTAAATAAAGCAGCAGAGCATAATTTGTTCAGTGTTTTTTGCTTGCAGTGTTCAGCTTAGCGTGGGCCGTGTGGATGTTGGCACATGACGGTTTAGATGACAGTTTTGTACCTAGCATTTGGAGAGTTATGATGGCATATCAAAGGAAGCCCAAACAAACAACAGCTTGGCGAACACAAAGCCGGCTGTACGGCGCTGAAATGAAACATAATGGGCCGGCACTCGCCCTGTGGTGTGAGGAGGTTTCAGAGCTACACTGTATGAACATGACTCACGTGCAGCTCTGTAACTGCACCTGACTGCTGTTCATCATAGTCCTGGGTCACTGGACCCAGCGTTTGGAGTTTTCTGGTATTTTGGTGTCATTTTTGTGTTATGGTTTATGTTAAGGTTCAGTTAGTCTTGAGTTTATGTTTCCCTGTTTAGTTCTGGTCTGTTAGGTTCCCCCTGTGTCTCTGTGTCCCTCTCTGTGTGTTTATCTGTGTGTCCTTCCCTTTTCTGTGCCCATGTTCCCCTCCTCGTGTTCATTCCATGCTTCGCCTGTCTGTCACGTTTATCCATGTTTCCCCACCCCATCATGTCCACCTGCGCCCTGTCTCGTCCCACTCGTGTTTTCTCGCCCTCCCTGTTTCTTTCTCCCTCGTCCTCTTAGAGGTCTTCTTGTTTCGTCTCCCTCACCCGTTCCCGTGTTTCTCTCCTTGAGTTCCCTCTCGTCTCACCAGTCGGTTATGGTTTCATGTCTGTGTGTTCCATGTTTTCTGTCAAGCTTGTGTTAGTGTCACTGTTTCCTGTTTTATTGTGACAGTGTGTTTAATTGTTTTTCCCCCTGCCTCGTTAGTTAGATCATGTTCAGCTGTGTTCACTCCAGTGGTTTGCTCCCTTGTTTCTCCTACTTTTGTTTGTGTAATAATTCATTCAGCAATAAAGCTGAGTTTAAGTTCAGTCCTGCCTCCGTCTGTCTGCATTTGGGTCCAATCATACCCGGCACTCACAGCTAATTCATGACTGTTGTTGGCCTATAAACGGACCTGTAATCAGGAATTTGTTGGCCGACCTCAGTCCGTACATTTGCTTGATGATAATTTAATTTTGATAATTTGCGAGTGCGCCGAGTTAGTGATATGCTGGGCTGTGTTAGTAGTTAGTCACAGAAGAAATATAAACTATTTTTGTTTATAATGTGGGGTCATGCAGCAATGCCTTTACAGTTTTCTTTAATAATGATAGTACATACAGTACACCACACAGACACGTAACTGACCAATCAGAGTGTTAAAGCAGCAGGTGGTGAGATGACTTAAACAAAGCTTGAAAAAGAAACAAGGATTAGGAAGAATGTTAATATTTTCCATGCAGTCACAATAAGTCAGACAACCGGGTACGTTATTGGCCGAGGTCTGAGTCCTCCAGCCAATGGATGCTCCCCAGGCCCATGTAAGCTGACTGGAGTTACACTTCAGGGTCTTTACTGTTGTGGTTGAAAGAGTATGCTGCTAGTCTTATTGTGCTGGCCTGTTTTTATTTTACTTAGTTTTAGTTTACTTGTTCTAATTAGATGTATGACTGGGTGATAGAGGGATTGTCTCTTTCTTCGATGTCTGCAGATTACCACTTTCATTCAAAGTGAACCAATAGTGAGTGGTTCGGCCCACTCAAACCCAAACAGCCCATCCAGGCACACTCTATTCTGCGACTCGAGGTCACAGCACTCATCACAAAGTGTTCAAATTCTCACCCTTTTCTGCTGGCAGTCATAAAACTCTTCTCAGAAAACCCTCATCTCTGCCTGCTCCCCCTCCGACTACCGGGTCAAACAGCATCTTTGACTGTCTTCACTGGTTTGATGTGGTCCTCTGGAACCTTTGGCACAGCTGCTCATCCTACATATCAAAGTATTCCTGAGGTTGAAGGGAATAAATTACTTTGTTCATCTTCTCACAACATGGGGCAGCGTCGGTATTCAAAGTGAGAGCAGTGAGCTGTTGTACGGCGAACCTGCACACAAAAGAACAGCAAGCCGAGGACGCACGAAGGCACCACAGATGAGTTTTGCTGAGCACACACGCTGACATTTAGTGGCTCAATGAGCAGCTTAAGTCATTCATTTCCTGCTACTGAGATTATCCATTATTCAAAAGAAACTAAACTTATAAATTGTAAAGTAATAAACCGACCAAATCAGTTTCTGTCAGCTTTGACTTTACCCACTGCTGCTGCCTTTTCGCTTTCTTCTTGTGACTTTATTTCACTCCTGCTACCTTACCAAATTCCTCCACACTCAGCCAGCCCCAACTCTGCCTCACACATTTGTGAGATTATAATAAAAAATCTCATTCCTTTACTGCTCACCCTGTTCTATCGTGCTCCACTGGGTAGTGAAAATTACATATGCAGCCTCAGACAGGAGGCGTTTCAACACTTTTTTAGTCTGTCGTCACTACCGTGTGAAAATAAAGCCACATTTTCAAATACTGCAAACTGTGAATCCCTCACCTGGGCGTCAGGCCAGGTAACAGGAGATCTGATCTCAGGAGTCCCGCCATTTGCTCTCATTGTAACCTTGATTTTCCCCTGGACACCAATACATCAACGAGACCGGCACTGTACGTAGGGCGGGTATGTCAGAAATAGAAATATATCATCTCACACATGTGCTATGTGAGTATAAGTGCAGTGATTGATGACATACTGTGATTAATTCTCACTGTGACCCTGAAGGTAGCATGACAAACCTCTATGTGATGTTTGCGCAAAAACTATTGGTTGAGAAATAAATACACTCATTCATTAACCATCCATCCTTTTTCACTTACCGAATTCAGGACAAAGAGCTGAAGCTGTTTGTGTTTTGTTCTTTTTAAAGGAGTAAGAGTAAGCCCACTGCTGATGTGCCAGTCCTCTCAGACTTTCACTTTACAATTACAGTGGTTAAAAAAAATCAAAGTATATCTTTGTTTATTGTGAGTTGTTTTTTTTAGGGAAACTCAGAATAAAACAACAGGGAGGCGGTGAGAGTCTTTAGTCACGATTTGTACAAAAGGACACAAAAGAAAATGACAGCTGTTTGGAGCATCACTAACTATTCCCGTTTGTTCTTTAAAATTCGGATTTAGAGTAGTGGGGCCAACGGCGCCAACTGCAGCCTGCACGAGGCAAAAGGGAGGGTGCTCATCCTGGACAGGGTGACACTACTTCAAGTTTAAACATCATCATCATGACAGCACTCGCTACTATAATAACAAACTGAAGCTGAAAGAATAAACTAAGGAAGTGCCTGTCACTGGCTGTAGGTCATCTTCTTTCTTCCCTCTGCTTATTTCACACTGTGCACTTTTGTGAATCCTTTTCTCGTTTCCTCTCCTTGCGTCATAGTTCCTCCCACAGAGCAAGCGGTGAGCAGATGAGTCGCATTCAACAAAAACTGGAAATTCCGATTGCGCAGTCGATCATCTCGACTTCTGTGACCTTTGGAAACTAAAGGAATATCTTCTTCTTACCATGGTTTATATACTCCAACTGTGCCACGTTTGCTTTATATTTTACGGGTGAAGTACAGAAGAGAAAATCTCACACACACACACACACACACACACAGAGGCAAGTTATAATGGTCTTTATGTCACATATATTGATGTTTTGCTCATATAGTCCTGCGTGACTGAGGGAATGTGTGTTTTTAATAGGCTAAAAGATGCTAATAAGGGATTTATCAGTGTCATTGTGGCACTGGGGTAGTTAATCAGTTGCGTACCGTTCTGACACTATGGAAATTAAATGTGTGTTATAATTTACTTAACAGGGGCGTGGCTGCAGTTACAGTAACCGTACAATTCATTTTAGCAATAATTTAATGCATGTTGTTAGGAACAAAATTCTATTTATCTCTTGGATGATTTTGAAGCAGTTGGTAAATGCTGAAGATGTGCATTTGAAACTAAACAGATTTTGTTTCTGTGTAAGTCCATATGTTCTACTTCACCTACCATTTGTCAAACACATGGTGACAAAGCAGACAAGAAAGTCTGACAGAGAATAAAAGAGTTGGCATGTTAATTAGATGACTTAACTGGCTAATTAACAAATGATGAAGTGTCATGATGCCCCTGGGAGGCCCACACATGTGTGTATATACATACGTGCACACACACAGGGACAGCTGTCAAGGTTCCCTATTGAGAGTTGACACAGCCACAACTCAAGCAAGCGCACACTCAAATCCACATGCATGTATTCTTAGCTCTGGTGCATGTTAATGCTGATTGTTGGAGTTATGATTCATTGTGTGTGCATATGTGTGTGTGTGTGTGTGTGTGTGTGCATATGTGTGTGTGTGTGTGTGTGTGTGTGTGTGTGGCACCTGCAGGTTCAATTGATTTTTTTCCTCTTTCTACTGCTGTGTGCTCTGTTGCAAGTCGGCTGTTTTGAGTAAGAATGTGTTAAATGACTTTGCCCAGTAAAATAGAAATGTGTTCTCATTCAGCTTCCTTTTTTTTTCTGCCACGGTATAACATGAAAAAAAGAGAAAGAAAAAAGAAACAAGCCCAGCTTTTTTGTTCCCTCTACAAAGGCAACAAATGGTGCATGGCTTGGCTCAATTATCCATAATATAAAATGGACTAAAACAGAGATTCAAAGTAGTTAGATGATATATATTTCTAGATTCTGATATATGATTTTTCTGTTTATGCTTGATGAATATCCATATTAGTTCCACACACACTTTGTTTTCTGGTTGTTTCACCTTTAGCAGTCTTAATTTTCCATGGCATAGATTGAACAGGGTGCTGAAAACCTTCCTCAGAGATTTTTGGTCCATATTAATATCATAGCATCACACAGGTGCTGCTGATTCTTTCAGCTCCACATCCATGATGGGAATCTCCAAAATGTGCTCTTCCGTATTGACATATGGTGACTGTGAGTAGTACCAAACTAGATCAGCAGTTACCGAAATACTCAAAACAGCCCATCTGTCACCAGAGTCACTTTAATCACATTCCCCAGTTTGATCCTCAGTTTGAGCTTCAGCAAATAAATGCATTGACTTGCTGAATTGTCATGCAATGGGTATAACCAATAATAATAAAGTGAGTGTTTGTACTCTATTATAAAATGATGGATGTTTCCATTAAACATGATCAACATTTCTAATAACATGACAGTCTATTAGTAAGTTGTCCCTTTGAGTCGGCAGGTCAAGCTTCAGACCTCTAAATGGAGGGTTTCAGACAGCTTTTTCCACTATTGCCTATGTATGATGTAAATAAAAGAAGATACACTTAAAGTGTTCATCTCTGGGCTGCAACTCTGAATATGAGCATAGAGGCTCAGCCTAGCACTGCTCAGATCTTCTGTTTATTATTTGGAGCTCAAGAGAAAAAAAGGGTGGTTTAATGGAAGGGAGTATGGAAATAAAATGTCTCGTTTAAAACACTGGATGAACTTTCTGACTTCCCCAAGGCCCAGCGAAAAAGATAATCCTTTATTTAAAAAAAAAAAGAAAAAAAAAGTGAATCTTGCAAAGCCAATCTCAAAATGTTGAGCCAAAAATTAGCATAATAGGTCTCTTTTAAAGAAAAGTGAACAGCATGCCTGACACACATGATATTTATATGTTAAACTGCCTAGTGATCACCAAAAAAGGGCTCTGTAGGCTTAGCTATTCATTTTTGAAAACCTGCATAGTTATATATTGGGCAAACATCAGGATTACCCCATTCAGCTAAATGGTAGCTAACCCTGTGGAAAGCAAACAAGCTTACTTTTCATCCACAGTGTCCTCTGTGACTAGTGAAACAGCAGGGTGACTTGTTAAACAGCTCTGCAAAGAGTCTGATAGCTGCACCCCCCGCCATGACACTGACTTGAACATTAAGCCATGTAGCATGCAGCTTGCTGAAGGCTGCCACTCTCTAGCTATTTATTTGCAAGTCAGATGGAGCCCAGTTAATAAGGTTACTGCATTCTGCTTTTCTTTTTTTTGGAATACTTTATGACCAAAATGAAGGTTTAAATGAGACAGATGGCGAACGCAAGAGACAGAAGCACAGAGCATAATGTTTATGGATAGCCTTTTTAGCGGGAGGAGTGGGTTGTGTGGCGCTTGCACAGTTTGTCAGTTTTATCTGACTTTCTTTCTGAGTTTTCAGCATGATAAGCAGCATTAATCTGTTTACCGGTCATGGCAGCGGCCTCATCACTGCATACACCCACACACTGAGACTAGTCAGCTCCATTTAACTCCATATACTTATCTGACAGTAGATACTTTTTCCAGTGACCCTAGCTTTTGAGTGACTTGCAGTAGCAATTTAAACTCTGCCACCTTTACCTTGGGGTGAAGCCAGGCAGGAATAAACAGCTGCAATGCATTAAACAGGTCTTTGCTTTTATTTATTCAAAAAAAAGGGGGGGCTGGCAATTATCTGCTTTGATGAAGTTAAAGCAATCTGGCTTAATAAGGACATAAACCTTTGGGATAATCCAGATTCGGTTGTGTATAGGTCCTCTTTGGCTCGACATCTAGAGCTGTGAACAACTCTATGTCTTTTTTTGCACCCTCACATATTTCAGATTGCCAAATAAATTTGAATACTAGACTATGATCACCAAAGTTAATGCAAAATGCAGTTTTTAAATGATTATTTGATTTAGTAAGGGAAAACATTATCCAAACCGACCCACCCCTTTTGAAAAATGAATTGCCTCCTCATGCCAACACATTTCAATTAGATTTAAGTCCTGAGTATCACTCAAAAACTTTCATTTTCCTCCTTGTTGAACCATTTAGAGGTCAACCTGCTAGTATGTTTTGAGTCATTATTAAATCTGCTGAAGAACCCAAGTACTCTTGAGTTTCAAGAGCAAAAACGGGTTGTAAGACATTTTACTGCTGGAGTTTCTTGGAGAGAACATAATTAATGGTTCTATCAATTAGCAGCCCCAGGACATCACACTAGTGATGGTAAATTTGATTCTTTTTAATGAAGCGAGTTTGAATGAGTCACTCACCAAAATGAATCAAGTTTTTTGAGTCATTTGAGTCACTGAGTCAGTTGCCCAGAGAGTGCAAAAAATGTACATTTTTCACTGAAAGTTATTTTTTTTCCATGTATGTAAATCCTACTGCCAAGAGGAGTGATTGAAAAAGAAAAATAAACTTTTCATAGAGCAAAAAATATTAAGATTTCTAAAGGGAACATTTTATTTTATTAATATTTTCCTCATATGTGTCAAATATATATTTTCACATCTAAATAATTTAGTGAAATAGCGAATTTCTGATTAATTTTACTTACATTATTGCAGCAGCAGAATATGAGTCACTGTATTTTTTTAATAGTGGTGGAACTGGGTTCATATATTTTTTTCTTTAGTCTGCTTATTATCTTTGCAAAACAAAGTTTTATATGCGGCAGACTTCATCTCAGGTGAAAGAGCGAGCCTTCCACGATAACGCTCCCTGAGTTTCAGCAGCTGAGATCCGCGAGAGAGGGGTGAGTGAGTCCTATGTAGCACGAGTGTCCACTGAGCTGTGAGCCAGGGGGCGCTAATGCACATCACTACATCACATTACTACCCCCATGATTCACTGTTGGAAAAATGTGAGGAAATGCTCTGTTAGTTTTGCGCCAGATGTAATGACACCCAAATCTTCTAAAAGTTCAACTTTCATCAGTCCACAGAATACTGTTATCGTGGTTTTCTGGGAAATGTGAGACAAGCCTTTGTGTTCTTTTAGGTCTACAGCTGTTTTCAACTTGGAGTTGACCCTCACATTAACGCATAAAAGGGCCTGACTCATTTTTACTTTCAGGAAAACTTTGGGAGAGTGAGTGTTAAAACTTTAACAGGAACTGTGCTTAATGTGTTAAAGGGATTGTGGGTTCTTATGGGTTAACTGAGACATGTGAGGCCTGAAAATCTTTAGATGTTGTTTAGAGTGCTTTGTGAGTTGCTAATCTGCTCTTGGAGTAATTTTTATTAAGCTAGCCACTCCTGGAAAGGTTCACTACTTTTCCAAGTTTTCTCTCTCTATTCCAGGGGTGGCCAACTCCAGGCCTCGAGGGCCGGTGTCCTGCAGGTTTTAGATCTCACCCTGGGTCAACACACCTGAATCAAATGTTGAATTCATTACCAGGCCTTTGAAGAACTTCAAGACATGTTGAGGAGGTAATCTAGTCATTTAAATCAGCTATGCTGGATCAAGGACACATCTAAAACCTGCAGGACACCAGCACTTGAGGCCTGGAGTTGCCCACCCCTGCTCTATTCATTTGTAGATAATAACTTTTCTATGGTTTGATAAAGTCTCAAAGCCTTCGAAATGGCTTTGTAGCTCTTCCCAGACTAGCAGATGTCAATGACTGTGTTTTGCATTTGTTCTTGAGTTTCTTTATATCGTGGCATGATGTGATTTTGAGATCCTTTAGCCTACTTCACCTTGTCAGGCAGTTTGTCTTGAAGTGATTTCTTGATTCAACAGGTTTACCAGCTAAACTTAGCTTTCTAAAAATGTTCATTCAATGCTTTTTTTTTCTTTCTTTTATAGATATGGCCACATTGCTTTCCCCCCTTAATATATAAAATAATAATTTAAAACTAAATCTTCTAGTTAAAATTTAATAATATGTAAAAGTGTGTGTGTATCATTGCTCAACTTGTGTCTATTACATAAGCAGATTTATTATTTTTTTCTTCAGGGAAATGCATATAAACATCCTCGACCTTTTGTAATCTACATCCATCCTCTTCTATAAACATGTTGTCTTACATATCAGCGTTTACCAGCAAGAGAACTGTTAAAATTTATAGCACTAATTTAATTTACATGTAAACATATTTTTTGTATTTTTTCATCAAATGTGTTCATAGTAAATGAAAAAAAATATTTGTCTGAGTTTTGTTTTATTTCTTTTAATAAGTGAACTTCCAATTTAGTGGTCTTTTTCTAAAGAAGCACATCCAGTCAGGTATACTTTTGCTTATTAGTTAGATGAGGTGTGAGATGGGGAGACAGGCTGCAGAAAAATAGTTAATGAGGGAAAGGCATTTATTGACTGTGATACTGAAGTTGGTGTTTTGAAGTGTTTTGGATTGTCAGCCGGGTAATCTGTTAACTCTCATGCTCTTGTAATGGATAATAATCGTTTACACATCTGGCCCCTAAGGTAAACGCAAACTAAAGGATAGCTGTTAAATTAAAGATAAGTAAAATGTTGTCACACATTTTCTTGTAGAAGGCTTTCACAGAAACTGACTGGAATTAAACTTAAAAACTAAACACTCATGATGAGGAACTGAAGAAAATCAAGGGTTTAAATAGACACAATTTAAGCTGGGACATGGACTATACCAGGGAACGCAGGTGGACTAAATCTAACAGGATAGGGGAAGGAAAACTGAACATATACGCATAAGACATGGGACTGACAAAATAAAACAGGAAGCAGCACACACTGAGACTCAGACTGAACACACTGAAGACATGATTAACAGACATGGAGATGGGACATGACTGGGATGACTGGAAATAAACATCAAGTCCAGTTAAACACATCACTGTTCAATTTGTAGTTTCACTTTTATTTTAGTTTTATTTTCAGTCAAGAAATGAGAGGCCAGCATTTTGGATTATAGCTGCAAACATTCAGATCAGTAATGCACTTGTATAACACTCTAGGCTGGACAACCAAGGTTATTGGTTTATCTCTGGCTAGAATCGACCCAACCAAACATGTGACTTGCCCGCTTCATCAAAAAGTCTTGGATTGTTGAACCAGTTGTTTGAGCAGCAGAGGGGTCAACGATTAAGAACTCAGAACAACACAGTAAGTTATTAATGCAATTATACACACAGGTTTGGATTTTTTAATAATAAAACCTTCAAATTATGCTTTAAATTGTGAGGCAATTTAGAAGTAATTGTTATTTTTATAACAATTAAATGTACGTATATAGATACAACTATATTTTTATCCTACTTTTTAGAGGTAGGGTCTGCCATGGCAAATTGGTTCGGGGTGAGGGACCAGGCAAAGAGCCATTCAAAAACCTACCTCTGATAGGGTTACCAAGGCCTCGCCCTGGAGCCAGATGTGGGAGGCTGCCTGAGGGCAAGTTGCAGTGGCAAAAAAGGGACATGGGCCCTCCGCCCTGTAGGCGCAACTCCTGCAGGCAGTGCCGTAGGGGTCGGGGGTGGGCTGGGCACCAGTGAGGGGAGGAGATTCTGGCAGGCTGATCCCCGGCTAATGAGACTAGCGAATGGGAATAATAATGATGATAATCATAATAAAGCTGTAGCTTTGGGCTTTGTCCTGCACAGATTGCCTATTATCTATTATTTTTAGCTCTCCACCACATTATAGCAGGCTACAGTACAACCAGCCCTCTGGCCAACTATCATTACAACAAGTCAACCATTAAACTAAAACCAAGCTTCTGAAAACCAGACCTGCCCTGGTATCTTTACCATGAAAAGGAAATTGTGAAAGACGGCACGCTATGACTGGTCACGGGATTTTACGTTTTTTCTAGTATTTTTAATGCCATGTTATGCTTTACTGTAGAATTGTGTGTTATTTGATAGATCTTGTCAAACAAACAAAAGATTTGTGTACACTGATTCAGCAATCACATTTACCAAGCAGTGAATGAATTTCAGGTCACTTTAAATACCGAGATCACGCTCTATTTATAAAGAGCTTTTTAATCCTACCAATGTGGGTGTTCAGAACATTATTGTGAAACCTTTAATGAACAGATGTAATGTCTTTGGAAAGGAAACACAAACATTTATACAGAAGTGCTGCTGATTATAACTGTAAATGAAGCTATTTTTCCTTCTCTTCTTTTTTTGCTTTTAATCAGTCACCTGGGATACAGCAGTATTGTTAGCTGGTAAGGTTAAGTAAAAGCATTTTCAAATGTGTTACTTTAGCATCTGTCAGATGAGCTTGTGGTTAATGAAGCCATATAAGTTGTGGACTCATAATTAGTTCTGCCCCTCAGGAAAAAAAAAGTATGTGGGAGCTCAACACTTCCTGTGCGCCACAGTATGTGATCTGCAGACTACATTTCAGCCACAGCAGTGCTGTAATATCAGTCTGATGATTCTGGCATTCAAATCAAATGCACTCAAGTGTTTTAATATGTAAAACAATGCTTATGGTGCCATAAGGCAGTGTTTGTCTGAATGATACGTTAGATGTTGGGCTTCTCAGTTTAGTCCACTGTGTGTCTTTTCTGCCTCTCTGTGTAAAGCAGCGATTTTAAAAGGCGGGGGATTGTGTTATGATTTGGATAAATGTCAAATATTCAATACTTACAGTCAAATCCCATCCTTCCCTCTCCCCATCCCTTCCCGTCTTCATCCCATTCCCCACTCATTAGCAGTCTCCTCTCTCCTTTCCCCATCACTCCACCCCTGCTCATTTCTTAGTCAGATGGGGCTTTGCAACGCAGAAGGTCACAGAAATGTCTCTCTTACGTACACACAATCTCTTTGCCTCTCTAGGTTCCTTCCCCCTTGTTTCACACATTCACACTTTTCTCATGTGCGAATGCATATATTATCAAATGTCTCTGTCTTTCCAAATAGTTTCTGTTCTTACATCTCTCTTTCACTGACTACAGTATATATAACTGGTTAATGTTCAAAGAGCCTAGGCTGATAAGACAACAAGAGAGACAGATTTTGGGTTGTGGCAAAGGACTTCCAAAGCTAAATTTGTTTCACAGAAGAAGAAGGCAAGCATATTGGTACTTTCCTATACAAAACATCCAGCCACTCTGTAAAATTTTCATCACTTATATACCATTTGTGCCGATCAAAATGCTGCCACCTTTAAGATGACATGCCTCATCCAACTCATGTGGAATAAACAGTAAACTTTGATTTTTATTTTTATTTTACATGAGATCATGTGACCGTTGTTAAGAGTTGTTTGCCACAAAAACTCTGATACAATCATGGTGGGATGCAACGAAAGGGCTCCACCAAAAACTTCATTGTGACCAGTTTGGTTGCTAGCAAGTTGCTTTAACTGCTAGCAGCTTTTTATGTTTGTCTACGGCCACTTGTTAAATACTAGCCAAGTTGTAGTACAACAGTAAGAAATGGGACACAAACAGGAAATGGAGAAGATTCACCATGAAGCTGAGCCTTAGCATTACAGCCAACATGATTTATAGGTTGCTAATTTTACTTTGAAGGCCTTTTCATTCCTGGTTGGTTTCAAACTTTTCATAGTTTTACTACAGCCTAAAAAATTGTTTTTAGTGTTTGCAGACAAGTCTGTCAAACTATGACTGCAGCAATAGACAGTGAACAAAGCAATCACAAGGTTTTTGCCAACAGGCTGGAAAATACACATTTTTCCCAGTGATGTTTGGTTGGCATGTCTGACCAGTCTGTAGGCTTGTGTAACTATAGCTTTATTCACTTGGTCTGACATTGTCACTGTGATTGTCCAAAACTGGGAACAAGTTAACGTGACATGGTTAGTGTCTGCCAGTCCACTGGACCTCAATAGCATAATACAGAAGCACTATAAACTTTTTCAGAACATTAAATAAGTTAAATTAAGTATTTTTTAGCCTGTCATTCACTACACAGATGAACATGTAAACATGTTAGTTATTTCATAGGCAGAAATCTTTTTGATTAAAGGAAACGTAAAAACACGTTTTTATTTTTTAAATGCAAAAAAATACCAACTCATCAAATTGCTGGATTACAAATAAACATCTCTGCCAAAAACTGCAGCTCCTCTAGAGGCCACTTGAAGCTATCAGTCTTCATAGTGCGCTAACTGCAGTTTACAAACTTTAAAGCATGAATAAAGGTGTTTGCATCTTGGTACAAAAATGATTTTGTGTGTATAGGTTATACTATACTATACTTACACATAATTAGAAGTTGGGCCACTTTGAGTGATAGGTGGCTGCTGTGTTATTCACTATATCTTTCAGCTGTCCTAAAAAATATTTTTCTAACCCTTTCAGACCTACCATAGAACCAAGTCTGCCAGAGCTTATCTTTATATTTTACCTGCTGTAGTGCTATTTTTGGGAGCATTTCAAGTTGTTATGCATCAATACAACCGTTAGAGCCCAAATTTTAATACTGTGCAATCATTCAGTCCATAGTAACTACATAAATAGCAAAAAAGTGCAATAAAAGAAAAAAAAAATTTTTTTTTTTTTTTTTTTTTTTACAGTTTTCTAGTTAGAGTAATTTAGGAGGTTTATCCCTCAAAACTGTGAATACAAAAAAGTTGCACAAAATAGTTTCCAACCACAGGAAATTTAATTTGAGTTTCTTCATAGTTTTATTTTTGAGATACACCAATTTTTATATTCTGCAGGAAAAATAAAAATAAATATTACAATGCAAATTTGCAAGAAAAACAGCATGTGCATCAAAATAAACTATTTCCAGGAGTGCAATTCGAGCTCTAAGCATCCCAGAAACTAAACAGAAAAGCATAAAGTCAAACATGAATTTTAAAAACACGAGTATGGGGTTATTAGGCACTGAAGGAAAAAAACTACAATTTTCGTGAAAATGACGTCACTTCCGGTTTCAGACAGGAAATGGCGGACATACAATAGTTAGTGTTGACCTCTGAACCAAACCTAAGTTTTACGAACAGCTGATCGGATCGGCAAAACCCGTTTCTGGAATATAATGTTTTTGTTGCTGCCAGTGGTTTTTACGCAATCTTTGCAAAGCTTTTTGTGGAATGAAACAGTGACCTAGGACAAGCTGAATGCATAAGATGTAAGTACAAACTCTCCGGTTTCATATGCAAAAAAAATATTGCGTTAGCTTATGTGGTTGCGGTTCTACAGGCATTTAAAAATAGTTACGTAAAACGGAGCGCTCCACTTTGACCGGTTTGAAAGGGTTCATTATACTGGGGGTTTTTTGTTTTAAGCTTGTATTTGTAAGCTTTATCATCCTATTTAAATTGAAATGCAAATGTATTTTGATAACCAAGCTAGAAGGTAAATGCTTAATTAGAATAGAATACAAAAGAATAGTCACCAACTGTGCCGCAATTAAATAGAAATAATAAACAGCAGGTATAAATAACAAACAATAGAAATATATACAATCAAGAGGAATACATACAAAACTATAGAAGGCACACATTTGAGACAAGTTGCAAAGTGCTTGGAAGCTGTGCAAAGAAAAAAGTCTGAGTGTGAGTGGCCTGGGTGATGGGGATTGTTCAGGCCATAGCTTATATTGAGAAGGTGGGTGGGCATGTGTGGGGTGTGGGAGGATAGTGTTTGTTGACTGTCCAAATGGCCCAGGGGAAGAAGCTGTTTGTGAGTCTGGAGGTGGGACATGATTGACTTGAGTCGTTGACCAGAGGGCAGCGGGTCAAACAGGTAGTGAGCTGGGTGTAAGGGGTCACCTGTGATGGTCCTGGTTTTCCTGAGATAGAAAGAGCTGGCTTCCAGGGGTGGCAGAAGGCAGCCAATGATTTTTGGGGCAGTGTTAATTACTCTCTGTGCAGCCCTCCTTCTCTCACTTGTGGCCCCTGTGTATCAAACACCCAGGCGATAGAAAAGCACGCTCTCCACCGAGGAGCAGTAGAAGACCAGCAGCTTCTGGTCCAGGTCATTCTTCGGCAGGAAGTGCAGCCACTGTTGGGCTTACTTTACCAGGGTGTTAGTGTTGTGGGTCCGAGTGAGATCGGCGGAGATTTGGGTGCCCAATAACCTAAAAGTGGAGACAGATTCCACCCATTCTCCATTTACAATGAGAGGGGAATGGACCTGTCTGTGTCTCCTAAAGTCAATTATGAGTTCTTTTGTTTTAAGGACATTGAGCTTCAGGCTATTTTCTGCACACCAGTGTGACAAGTTCTCTACCTCAGCCCTGTGTGCTGGCTCATGTCCATCAGAGACGAGCCCAACCAAGGTGGTGTCATTGGCATACTGGACAATGATGTTGGTTGAATGGGTTGGTTTCAGTCAGCGTGTAGGTGGCGGAGGAGGCAAGCCTGTGGGGATCTGGTGACAGTGAAGGAGTGGGGGGGGGGGTTGGCGCCAAGTCAGACTGATTGAGGCCAGAGGGTCAGGAAATCTTTGTGATTCAAGACAACAACAAAATGCTATACCTTTAGCCTGACAAAGAAAAGATATTAGGGAGTGCAAATATCTGTGCTTTGTTTTTTGTATTTTTTATTTTTGTTTGTTTTGTGTTTCTGTTTTGCCTCTGATCGTAAATGAAAGTGCCTCTAGAACTGTTTTGGTCATTTTACAATGTCCATTGATTCTGAATCTCTCTCATGGCACCCTTAAAAACTTTTTTTTTTTTTTGCCATTAGAAACCACTTCTGAATTCTGCAGTCCTTGACATTGTATTTTCTCTGTTTTCTTCAAGTGCAGTGTAACAAGTGGAATCACACCTGTCTGGCTGTTGAAGAGGAAGGTAATTGTACTATGGTCCAAAAAGCATTTGAAGTGAGTGACAGAAAAGAGAAGAAAAGGTAGGCAGGGGTGTACAGCTGTGTTGCATCCACAGAAGACATCAACAGAGAGGTAGAATCAATAGTCCTCCACTGTGTTTGCTCTCACTGAGACATAAACAATGTGACCTCACAATAACCACTGAGATTAGCTGTCACACTCTTGTCAACTTTTGTACAGTGATGACTGGTTGTGACTCTGTGTGTCCTAACATGTGTTTGATGTGTTTCTCACGAAATATTTTATGAGAAAAACGCCACTATACGCTGCACTTTTGGATATGTATGTATGGCCACTGTGACATCACACACCGATGTCAGAAGTAATCGTATGGATGGATGAGAGAGTGTATTGCTAGTGCTAGCTTCTTAATGACTAGGCTGCATCCATAGAATAAACAGGGCAACACAACAGAAAAGGGATATTATAATCTCCCTCACTGAAACCAAAGCACAAATGTTTTGAACAGGAAGTACATTGTGTGTCATGCAGTTGACTAAAAATGCTCAGAAGGACACAAAGAGCACAAGTGCACTCAGGATGCAAGTCATTCAAAGAAGCCACATTCTCATAATTCAGTCTTAACAGTATAACAATAAAAAATATAAAAATGTCCACCACTATAAAGTTCTTATGAAGGGGGGAAACTATCCGTAGAGGCCAGCATGTTTTTGTTCCAGGTCGTAAAGTTGTTTTTCAGTTCTGTTTAGTCAAGAGTTTCAACATGGGAGTCTTTATGTTACTCACTTTTGTAGCGAGCCTCAAATGGGTATTCCAGGAAGCTTTTGGCACTCCTCTGTTGCCTTAATTTATTTTGCTCCGGTAGTTGCTGCTACTTTTATACACACTACAATTTGATGCCTGTGAATGTACGATGACAGTAAGCGGAAATTATATTGCAATTATTGGAATTATCATGTCTTAACTTTTTTCTCTCATCCTGTTATCCTGCTGGTGCTCACAAACTACGTCAACAACGGCAACATCCACCTTGTTCTCTAAATTTTAATTCATAGAATTTCACGTAATAATAACTTATGTTGAGTTATATACAGTACTTTGTAATATGTTTTTTTTTTATCAGTGATTTAGCTCTTATAAATACTTTAAATCCGTTTTTTTTTCAAATCATAAATATATGTATTTTACTAAATACATATAAGGATTAAAAGACTACTATTAAAATGCTTTTGTTCTTGTTTCTGAAAAAAATACATTATGAAAAATATTCAGTACCTTTGAAAAAGTCTTTAAAGCTGTCTTAAGCTTTAGTTCAGTTTTTTCAGTCCAACCATTCAAACATAAAAAAGGCAGTAAATTCAAAGGATGAACCATTGCTGTGTCTACACATAACAGACAACTTAGCAAAGACCCATTTTTAAATTGCATCTTTGGGCACTTTGTTGCTAGCAAAAACATTGTTATGACATAACAGTCTAACACATAACAAAGTGTTAGTGAGAAGAGGTTTTATCTTAAAATGGCATAGCAGGTTGACTAAAATGGCTTCACAACAAATCTGTATCAACATGTCAACATGGCGATTGTGGCTCAAAGAGTTGGCAGTTCGTTTGTAACCGGTTCGAGCCCCGGCTCCGACAGTCACGGTCGTTGTGTCCTTGGGCAAGACACTTCACCCCTTGCCTACTGGTGATGGTCAGAGGGCCCGGTGGCGCCAGTGTCCGGCAGTCACGCCTCTGTCAGTGCGCCCCAGGGCAGCTGTGGCTACAATGTAGCTTGCCATCACCTGTGTGTGAATGTGTGTGTGAATAGGTGGATGACTGAATGTAGCGTAAACCGCTTTGGGATCCTTAGGGACTAGCAAAAGCCCTATACAAATACAGGCCATTTACCAAGTGATAAATCCATGCAACACCATCTGGAAACCATATGATTGGCAGCAGCATCATCATTTTACAGCATCACAATGATCCAGTGGAGTTAAAGCATACCTTAATAGAAATACACACAATGGAAGACTATCATGAAGTGGTGTTCTCAGAGCCTGGACCTCAACATTATTGAAGAAGTGTGGGATCATCTTGACAAAGCATAGAACAATAACAGTTGCCTCGCTTGCTATTATTGTCCAGAGCTTTTTTTCTTTATTTACTGTATTTCTGTATAAGTTTGCATAGATTAAAAAAAATGCTGTGAACCATTTTTTTAATCAAAATATAATGAAATGAGTTTTACACAGTACAGTGTAGAGATAAACATTTCAGACCAGACTGGTCATAAATATGTTACTGTCTCCTCACCTACCTGTGGAGAACTGTGATAATTTAAACATACCTTGACTTATGTTTGTCTGGGTTCCTTTAGATGCTTCACTTATGATTCAGTTTATTAATGTCACTCAGTCAATGATGGCATGGACTACAACCCCCTTTTGTAATTTACTTGACACATTGTTTATTTGTTGTGGAGTGGGTAGGTAATGGATAGGTGGATAAGATATAAATAGCACAATCTTTCAAGCCATATAATCTGTTTTCTGATTAATCAGAAAAGTCTTGAGGCTAATTGTTCCAGTATGGTAACCTACAAGGCTTCCTGTTATTGTAACCTAGCAACAGATTGTCCTGCCATTTCTTAGCTGTGTTCCCCAACTCTGTCTAAACCCTTAAATGTTGTTTCCTCACATTAGCGGTGCTCTTTATAAACAGCTTCCTCTTTCCAAACATTCATCTATGAGTGTATGTGCGCTCTGATCTTGGCTTGTGTGCATGCGTGTACCGACACATGCGTGTGTGTGTTATCACCAGCAGAGCAGCGAAGTTAATTGGCTTCAGCTGAGAGGAGAAGCAAGACAATAGCTTTAAACACACACAAGCAAACACACATGCATGCACTGTCAGAAAAACTCCCATAGAGAGCTGCACCACACACTTTGCTCAATAAGGCACACATACACACACGCTCCTGCTGCATAGCTTGGCTGAATCTAAACACTGAAGCGTGTTGTTGTGTCTTTATTTAGACACATGGCTTACATGGGCCACAACTGCACCTGATAACAATGTCTGTACGTGGCTTTATGTGAGTGTTTAGGTCCCCAGGGTAGAATGTGAGCCATGAAACAGTGAAACAGACTTCATGGTTAAATGGCCATGGTGCATGGCAAGAGAAGTTTACCATCCTATTACACTTTCAGTGGTCAGTCTGCTGAATTGTCTACTGCAGGTTTCTATCTATGTCTATAACAGACAGACAGATGATTCATTTTTATGAAGCCCAGACATGCTCAAGCACCTGTACTCAAAATCAAATTCTACACACACGGTAATAAATACACACACACACACACACATACACACATCCATACTAATCCAGCACCACTGCCTCTTAGGCACTCCTTGGTGGAAAGAGAGAAAAGATAGAGCCAAGGAGTACGAAGTGAATTTAGAGTTGAAGTGTTTTGCTGGCTTTACACTACATCACGCGTGCGGACATGCCGTCTCTCTCTCTCTTTTACTCTTCCTTATCTCTCTCTGCATCTCTCTCATGCACACACACAAATACACACACATTTTGGGTTTTCATAACTTGTGGGGACATCTCATTGACATAATGCTTTCCCTAGCCCCTTACCCTAACCCTAACCATCAAAAATGAATGCCTAACCCCGACCCTTAACCTAACCGTAACCTAATAGTAACCCTGACACTAAAACCACATTTTGAGTAGGGCTTGGTATCGTCACTGATTTCTAGAATCGATTCGATTCCGATTCACAAGGTCCTGAATCGATTCGATCCACGATTCAATTCGATTCGAATCGGGGAAATTTTGCCTCAGATGTCAGAAATATTATAATTCTGATCACATATCAGTACATTTCCATATTTTTATATCTATAAAAAGAAAGCTGACACTTCTTAGACTTTATCAGAGCTGTGAGCATTACAGATGCCTTTGTGTCAAAGTAACTGAGGATAAAACACAGAAAAACATGAAGGCGACTTTCCTGGCCCGGTTCTATAGCAGATAACCTTAAAAATATTCTGCAGTAGATTAAAAACAAAAGAAAACCATTAGTCAACATATGAACATGACCTGATGCTGCTGAAGTGAAGCAGAGCAAAGTTACAGAGGTTTTATTAGAGACA